>CAUYLG010060753.1:0-88177 GCA_963573385.1 Cacajao melanocephalus | reverse complement strand
AAGCACAATTATTGGCATAAAAGAGGTTTTTAATACCCATTTTTAGACTGCATTCTAGCCTGGGCAATAGAACAAGAATCCCGTTCTCTCTCCCTCTTTCTCTTCCTCTTTCTTTCTCTCTTACATTCTTTCTTTTCTTTCTTTCACTCTTTCTTTCTTCCTTCTTTTCTCTCTTTTTCTTTCTTTCAAAAAAAAAAAAGTTGTTACCAAACCCAAGGTAACACAGATTTTTCTCCTACATCTCTTCTAGAAGTTTTAAGGTTTAAGATTTTGAATTAGGTTAATGATCTATTTTGAATTAATTCTTGTATAAGGCATGAGTTTTTTCACACATGTATGACTAATTGTTCTACCAAATTTGTTGAAAGATAAAACTTCCTTTGTTGGATTTAGTTTGTACCTTTTCCAAAAATCAAATAATTATATTTGTGTCTATTTACAAGATCTTTATTCTGTTTCTTTTTTTATATGTATCTACCCTTTTGCTAGTATCATATGGTTTAGATAACTGTAGCTTTATAATAAATTTTGAAATCAGGTAGAGTCCTCCAACTTTGTTCTTTTTCCAAATTGTTTTGGCTTTTCTAGTTCCTTTGCTTTTCCATATACATTTAGTTTGTCTATATTTACAAAAAAGCTTGCTGGAATTTTGATTTTGATGTACTGAATCTGTACATCAACTGGAGAAAACAGACACCTTAACAATATTGAGTCTTTCAATACATAAACATAGCATATCTCTCTGTTTACTTAAATCTTTCTTTCTTTATTTTTTCTTTTTACATTCAAACTGTTATGGATAAATCTTCTTTAATTCTTTCTTTAGTTTTTCATACTTTTCACTATACAGACGTACATATTTTGTTAGATTCATATTTAAGTATTTCAATTTTGGTGCTGTTACATTTAGTTGCATTGTTTTTTGCATTTTAAATTTCAGTTGGTCATTGCTGTTTGTAGGAAGACAATTGACTCTCCTATATTGGCCATGTTTCCTGTGACCTTGTTAAACTCACTTTTTAGTTCTGAGAGATGTTTTTGTAGATTCTTGGGATTGTCTTTGTAAACAATCATGTCACTTGAGAATAGGGGCAGTTTTATTTCTTCTTTTTTTCTTTGTGTGACTTTTATTTCTTTTTCTTGACTTACTGAAAAGGACAGGATTCCAGTCTGGCATGAAACAAGTATGGTGAGAGAAGATAGCCTGTCCTTGTTCTCATCTTATGGAGAAAGCATTCTGTTTTTTAACCATTGAGATTAGTTGTAGGTTTTACAGTTTTATTATATATGTATATAGTATGTAGCGTCTTTCATAAGACTAAGTACATTCCTTTCTAATTCTAGTTTGCTGAGACTTTTTACTATGAAATAATGTTAAATTTTGTCAAATGCTGGCTTTAGAATCAATTGAGATGACCATAAGGGTTTTCTTCCTTTGTTTCTTAATATCATGAATTATATTCACTGATTTTCAAATATTGAAGCAGCTTCACATTCTTGGGATGAATCCTGCTGGATTAGGATGTATAATCATTTTTCTATCAATATATTACTGGGCTCAATCTGTTGAAGAAATTTATATCTATGGTTTGATATAATAATGGCTTGCAATTTTCTTTTACTGTGGTTGGTTTCAAATTAGACTTGTTCTGGCCTCACAAAATGACTTGGAATGTGTTTCCTTCTTTTATTTGCTAGAGAGGACTGATAGATTTGTTCTTATTTCTTCCCAAAATATTGGTAGACTTCACCAAGGAAATCATCTATTCCTGGAGTTTGCTGTGTGAAAAGGTTTTCAGTTACAATTCAATTTCTTTAATAGACATAGTGTTATTCAAGTTCTCTATTTCTTCTCAGTGAGTTTTGGTGGTTTATGTCCTTAAGAAAATTGGCCTGTTTCATCTAAGTTGTTGAATTTATGGAGGGTATACAGCTGTTTATCGTATTCTCCTACTATTCCTTTGATGTCAGTGAGGCAAGAAATGAAGTTCTCCTCTTTTATTCTTGGTATTGTTATTTATGTCTGCTCTCTTTTCTTCTTGGTCAGACTCACTAGAGGCTTATCAATTTTATTGAGTTTTTCAAAGAGTCAGCTTTTGATTTCATTGTTTTCCTCTATTGTTTCTCATTTTCAATTTCTTTGATTTCTGTTCTCATCCTTATTATTTAATTTCTCTGCTTGCTTTGGGTTTAACTTACTATTCTTTTTCTAATTTCTTAAGATAGAGACTTAGGGTGCTGACTTCAGATCTTTGTTCTTTCCTAACATAAGCATTTATTGTTGTAAATTCTCTCTGAGCATTATTTAGCTGCACTTGCACATTTTGTTTTTATTTTCATTAAGTTCAAAATACTTTCCAATTCTTCTTGAAACTTCCTCTTAGACCTAGTATTATTTAAAAGTATGTTGTTTAATTTCCCTATATTTTGAGGTTCCCCCAATTTCTTTGTTATTGATTTGTAGTTTAATTCTGTTATGTTCTTAGAACACACTTTACATGATTTCTATTCTTTTACATTTATCAGGGTTTCTTTTATGACTCAGAATATGGTCCATCTCAGTGACTGTTCTATATGCTGCTGTGAAGAATATGTACTCTGTTACTGTTGTTGTTGGGTTGTGTGTTTCCTAAATGTTATTAGGTTGGGTGGGTTGATAGGTTTGTTCAGGTCACTTATATGCTTAATGATTTTTTTTCTATTTGTTTTATCAATTACTAAGAGAGAAGTCTTGACTTATTCAAATATAATTGTAGATTTCTTTATTCTGCATTTAAATGTATCAAGTTTGTCTCTTTTATTTTGAAGCTCTGTTGTTGTTAATATGTTGTATACATATTTAGGATTTTTTTCTTCTGGGAAAACTTTCTTGGAAAATTGATAGCTTTATCATTAGATAACTTCCTGCTTATTTTTATAATACTCCTTGTGCTGTAGTCTACTTGGCCTGAAATTAGTATAGCTACTTCAGCTTTCTTTTGGTTAGTGTTTGCATGATATATATTTCACCATATTTTTTTACTTCTAGCTACGTCTTCATTTTAAAGTTGGTTTCTTGTAGACTCTTGGGTCTTGATTTTTTTTTTTTTTTGTCCAGTATGACAAATCCTTTTCTTTAAACTGGCTTATTTAGGTTAGTGACATTTACAGATTTACAGTGATCATTAATAAGTTAGAATAAAATTGACTACCATCTTGCAGTCTTTTTTATTTATTCCACTTATTTTGTAGTTTTTCCTTTTTAAATGCTTTTTCTGGGTTTATGGGAACATTTCTTATTATTCCATTTTACTTTTATTTGATGTTATTTATATCTCTTAAATTTTTTTCTAAGTTGTGGCCCTAGGGTCCACATATAATTTTTAAGTAATCATTTGCATTTAAAAACAATCTGAATCTTCTCTCAATAGTACACCATTAACATATTGTGTAAGGAACTTATAATAGCATATCCGTAATTCGTCTTTACCAGTCTTTGTGCTATTGCTGTCATCTATTTTACTTTTGCATAGCTATCAATAGACACTATATTATTACTATTTTCTTTAAATATCAAATATAACTAAAATAAGAAAATAATAAATTTGATCTTAATTCTACATTTTCTATTTACAATGCTCTTCATTTCTTTGTGTACATTCAGGTTTCTGACCTATACTATATTCTCTCAGTGAAGATCTTCTCAGCATTTGTTGTGTAGAGTTGACTTGCTGAAATCCTCCTCTGTCTGCAGCCCCAGGGGCTTCCAACTCTGGTTTTGTCCCCACACTGGGCCTTCAGCAATTCATCGAAAATTTCTAGCTCAATCTTTTTATCAGCTTATATGGCATCTACTGACATCTACATCTGCTCCATGTAAGCAAAAGTTTGAGTCCTGTTTCTCCCCATAGACAAATCTTCTAAATGCCCATCAATGATAGACTGGATGAAGAAAATGTGGTACATATACACCATGGAATACTATGCAGCCATAAAAAGGAACGAGAGCATGCCCTTTGCAGTTTCTATTATAGCCTGAGTTTATTTGAACGTGATGTTTAAGTACTAGCCATGCTTCCTTGGAGTCAATTAGCTTGCTACTCATATTTGGAGAAATGTATGAAAAAAGGCTGCTTTCCCAAGATCAGCAGCAGTCCTCTTGAGGTAAAGATCTCAAACTTCTGCCCTGTGTCTAGGTTTCCCGAAGAAGTTACTTATCAGGATTCAGGCGTGTGTCTAGCCTATGAGATTCTCACTACGGATGTGGCCAAGAGAAGATGAAATGAGGGAGAGACCTAGGAGGGTCCTCACTCATTAAGCCTTAAGTTATCTAAAGGAAATAAAACCTTAAATAAAAGTGTTCTCCTTGGTAGGGATTAAATTTCTTGAATTACTAACCTATTGACTATACTTTTTAAAAAAAATTTTAATTACTTTCCTCCAGTAAAGAGTAGACCTCTGACTGGAGGAAGCATTCTGTCTTTCACCCACGAACTATGGTTTTCTACACTTTATTCTGTATTACTCTGGCCCTCAAAGAAGTCTCACCCCAAGATGAGCCTGGACCCGAGTGTCATAGCCAGCGGTGTTAGGTAGTAGGGCTGTGTATGAAGACACTCCATCTTATCTGCCAGTGTTTTTCTCATCTTTACAATTAAAGTGCTCTCTTAAATCAGCTCTAAGGTTGCTTCAAGGTTAAGAAAGAATTAAAATCATAAATCAAAATTTCAGAGGCACTGCAGGGTTGAAATGCTACAATTCTGGAATTTATAAATTGATAGTAAAAAGAACTGTCAGAAAATGACCTCTGTCCTGAGAAGAAGCAACCCCAGGGAAGTCTTGCCAGACCTCACCTCCACCTGCTCCTCTTTCAGAGACTGCACAAGAAGGGTGTGAGGGACACTCATTTCCAAACCCACAGATTGTGCCCTTCCCACAGCATACTGCTGGGCAGGATTCAGGCCTCACTGTTTTCTTGATTCTTAGAACCTGTCACTGATGGGTGTGTGCTGACCGAATAAGTAACACTACTGTTTTTCTTACATTTGCCCTTTCTGATCATGAGTTCTAAGTTAGTGGCTTCTCACATCTTTCAGCCCTCTCTTTTCTCTTCCTTGTCACCGACAAGCCCTGCATCTGCATAACTGATTGCTGCACTGCAACTCAGATTTTTAAGTCATGACTATATAACTCACATTGAAGACTTGTGCCTGGCTGTGTGCTAGAAACGTCTCCTTGGCTGTAGATATCTTGCATCCCAGAAGGAATAAAAATCTACCTCGTTGCAGAAGGCAACACAGCCCCACCTGAAGGAGGTGAGATCCCGGCGTGGGAGAAGCAGGCCCGAGTAACAGGACAGCAGTATCGGTCCTTTAAGAGGATAAGGAAGCCGCTTCGCCTATCCGGCATTGCCTCCATTTTAGCTTCCCACTTAAAATGAAGGAATTCTTAAAGAAAATTTCCAGATTGTAACTGGAAGAAAAGGGAATTTTCACTTCAAATTTAGAATGATGAATCGTGAAGACAATCTTTTTAAAAATTCTCTTTACCCGCGCTTATTAAAAAAAAAGTTTTTTTCTGGACCATTAATGAAGCAGGTGCAGTGTTTTATTTATTCATTCACAGTGGTGAACAAAGTGAATAAGGCCAGTCTGATTTTACCTGGAGACATTAGGGAAAAAAAAAAAAAAAAAAGATTCGCCTTCCAGATCGAGGGCGCTCCGCCAATGCCCCCTCCCCGCCTCTGCTGGGCGCCGGTCCTCCCGGGCTCGCCTTCTCCCTGCGGTCCCGACCTGCACTGATGCGCGTGCGCCACAAGATGGAGCCTTCAAAGCGGGTCATTTCCCAGTGTTTCCTCTCCCTATCTCCCTGCGGAAAGTCAGTGTCTGTGAGGGTTTGTGAGGGTTTAGGAAAGAGAGGCAAACACAATAAAGAGGAGGTGTGCAGCCATTGAGGGGAGCCACAGGATTGCTGCAAGGAAAGCAGACCTGTCCTTGGCTCTCTCTTGATGAACGCTGCTATCAGCGTCTTCGTGAAGGCACAGAAGACACACTTGGCCAGTGTGCAGGTGACACAAAGTCAGAGGGGAGAGTTGGTGCATTTAGATGACATCGTAAAGATTCTAAAAACTTTCAGCAGGACGAAATTGACCGGGAGAAGTGAGCGGGAGCATGCGCATAGGTGTTTCTTCCATGGAGTAGTAAAAAGAGCTTTGGATGGTGAAAGACGAGACCTGAATCTGTCCCAGACCATAGTAACAATAATCATGGTTCCTGTGATGGTTATTACAATATTATCTCACGCAGCGTTTCTCAGAAGATATGGAGCTCTGGTTAGAGTGCCAGTGAATATCATGACAAACTTCATCACATTGTTTAGTACAGCCAAATAAGCAAAACTTTCCTGAAGAAAGCAGGGCAGCAGTCTACATTCTGGCTTGAACTCCTCAACTTGCAGAAGGCCTGCCCTTTGAGTGGTGCTAAATTTTGAAGGCTCCTCTGTGTCCATACTAAGTACTTAGTACTGATTGTGTTAAGTAATTCAAGTGCGTCTTTGTTTTTGCAGAGACATGAGGAACTTAGAGCCAGTGTAGTGGATTGTGTTAAGTACCTCGAATGCATCTTTGCATTAGTAGAGACATGGTGTACTTAGAGCCGGTGTAGTGGAATGGTTAAGTACATACATGTGGACCAGACTGCCTCAGTTCCTTCATTTGATGGATGACAATACAGAGGGTGGTCGTGGTGAAGGTCAGAAGTATAGTGCACGTGAAGACACATCATGTTTCCTGGCACATGGCATGTGCTCAGTAAAAGGAAGTGAATAATAATGTTTTTCTCCTCAATAACTCTTTGAGGAAAGTGCTGTTGCTATCCAGTTTTATTGATGAGGAACTGATCTGAGTTTCAGTAAAGCAAAATAACTTCCTGGGGTCATGCAGTTCTTAAGGGTCAGATCCAAGACGAGAAACCAGGGATTTTTCTGACTCCAAGTTTCAAACAAATTCTTATCTATTATAGAACACTGCCATTTCCTGGTTGAACTGGATCAGTGGTTTTTAAGTTTTTTGACCAAAACTCAATTATGATCATAATCTATACACACATAATCTATACTTGTGTATCTAAATCTGAAACAAAAGTTTTACGTAATATTCGTCTTTCATATGCGCGATGCACTCTGATTCTTTCTACTGTATTTTATTCAGTTTTTAAAGAAAGAGCTGTGGGTGACTGTCTTAGTCCGTTCAGGCTGATATAACAAACATACCATAGACTGGGTGGCTTAAACAATAAATATCTATTTCTCACAGCTCCAGAGGTTGGGAAATCCAAGATCAAGACACCAGTAGATTTAGTGTCTGGTGAAGGTCTGCTTCCTGGTTCAAATATAGCACTTTCTCACTCAGTCCTTTCATGGTAGAAGAGGCAAGGGAGCTCAACACCATTCATGAGGGCTCCACCCTCATGACTCAATCACCTCCCAAAGACCCCATGTCTTAATGCCATCATAGTGGGGATTAGGACCTCAATATATGAATTTGGAAGTTGGGGGATACAAGCATTTAGTCCATAACAGTGACCTGCTTAAACTGATTTCATGGCCCATGAATGAGCTAAATAACCCATGACTTGAAAACATGTACCAGCAATTGCTACAGTCTCTTTCATTCTAATGTTCTCTGATTCTCCTCAAAAACAGAAACACAAACAAAAGCTTTTAAACCCAATTCCCTTAGTCCAGAACAGAAGACTCTGACTTGGGAGCAGTACATGTGAAAAAGAAGTAGGGATTTTATCCCAGGTCAGTATATGAAAATGCTGCAATGTGGGGACAAAAAGCTCAGCTGTAAGGCGCCATCGGGGATCCTGCATTTCCTCCTGGGTATAATATTTCAAGAGAAATTAATAACCTAGACTGTGTTCAGAGAAGGACAGTGAAGGTGGGGAAGAGTCTGAAATTTAAGAAACAGAATGTTTAACATGACTTTAAGGGAAACTGGTGTCTAAATAGTTTATATGTATATATAAGTGTATATGTGTATATAGGTATATATATATGTGTGTGTGTATATATATATATATATATATTATGATAATAGGTCTCTGAGTTAGTAGAATAATTTTTCAGCATTAAATGGGTCTTGGTCAATCTGATGGGCTATTTCACATAAAGCTTATTTTTCTTGCATTTTTAGATTTTGGTGTCTAAAGTGAGAATCCTGTAGAATGATTATGACTGCACCTCCCTCCTGTGAGAGGCTGTGAAAGGCAGGCAGGAAACAGCCCCTCCCAGGTTAAGCGGAGGAGCTCTCAAGCTTGGCGTTGGCAGGATTTTTGCCCAGCTTCAAAGGGATTTGAAGGGTGGTGACAGGCTCCAGCCCAGACTGCGCCTCGGAATGCAGACACTTCTCTGCCTAGAACCTGGCCCGGCCTTGTGGGAAAGCCCCGGTTCCTGGCGGCACTGAACTGGTAGGAAGCACTTGCCCGTGGGTTCCCTCCCCCCTCCCTCCCTGGCCATGGGAGTCGGGAAAACAGGCAGAGAAAGGCTTCAGCAGTTCCTTTCCAGTTTTCCACGGGGCCCCCAAGGAACGCCTGCAGCTGGAATTCCCCAGGGGACAGGCAGCTGTAACAATAGAGGTCTGCACTGTGGTTGCTGAAGGAAGGCTTTTGTTGGAGTGGGTCGTGGCAGATTTTTTGGTAGCTTATTAAATTCAGGAAGGAAAGGGGAGAGAGGAGTTGAATGTGACTCAAAGGTTACTTGGTTGGGAAACCTGGGAGCAACACAGAGCCACCAAAGCAAAGTGGGAAAATTGAAGTCGCAGAAGTTGTGGGGAGAAAGGATGATTCCTTTTGATAGTGCTCTTTGTGGCTTTGAGTTGGGGCTCCGTGTGGGAAGGCTCCAAATGAAGCTGGAATGGTTAAAATATGTTAATCTTGCTGCTCAACCTTCTACTACCCGGTGTTAAATCCAGACACTTGGGCAGCCTTTCCTCATATCTGAGAGAGAAGTGGCTGTTAGAGATACTGAAACTTCACAGCAGTCCTGGATAGCATATTCGCTCATTCACTGTCTGCTGGCCCTTCATACTGAGGTTAACTGTTAGAACGGAATTCTCATATTTAGTTTTGGTAGTTCTTTCAGTAGACTTAAACGGGTTAGTGAGCTTTGCTTTTTAAAGCACCTAACACAGTATCTGGCATGGTGCATGCCACCATGCCTGGCTAATTTTTGTACAGTTTTAGTAGAGACTGAGTGTCACCATGTTGGCCAGGCCGATCTCGAACTCCTGACCTCAAGGGTACACAAAAATATGGAGTGAAAGAAAATGCTAGATGCAGGAAAGCCCATCCAGTCCAGCTTCTTACTTTGCAGATAAGTTAACCATAGCCAGGTGAGGTGAAAAGACTTCCAGCTAGAATGGGATTAGACTCAGGTTTCCAGCTGGTCAGCCATAAATTTTCCCACTGCACCATCCTGCCCCCTGCTGTTTGACTTGTCAAGAAACAGTAGGTGTTTTAAAAGGCAAGGGTTCCTGGAGAAAACATTTCTTCTCTACAGTTGACGTTCTAAGATCATATTTGAAGGAAATTTACTTTTTGTGTGTTCCACTTCACAAAGAGGGTATTTTCTGCATTGAGGAGGAAACCAAGCAGATTGCACTTTTGCTCTAAACATTAAAATCAATATGAGATCACAATTTGATAGCCTAAAACCAAATACCTTGATTTAAAAAAGGATTCAAGCAGACATTTCTTAAAAGAAGACATACAGATGGCCAACAAGTACATTGAAAGATGCTCAACATCACTGATCCTCAAATAAATGCAAATCAAAACCACAATGATATGCCATTTCAGCCATGCTGGGATGGCTATAAAAAAACAAAACAAGCAGAAGCTGGGCACAGTGCCTCACTCCTATAATCCCAGCACTTTGGGAGGCAGAGGCAGGTGGATCGCCTGAGGTCAGGAGTTCTAGACCAGCCTGGCCAACATAGTGAAACCCCATCTCTACTAAAAATACAAAAAATTAGCTGGGCATGGTGGCAGGCACCTGTAATCCTAGCTACTAGGGAGGCTGAGGTAGGAGAATCGCTTGAACCTGGAAGGTGGAGGTTGCAGTGAGCTGAGATTGTGCCATTGGACTCCAGCCTGGGCAACAAGAGCAAAACTCCTTCTCAAAAGAAAAAACAAAACACACACAAAAACAAAAAAAACCAGAAGACAGCAAGTGTTGGTGGGGATGTGGGGAGACTAGAATCCTTGTATACTGTTGGTGGGAATGTGAAATGGTACAGCAGCTATGGAAAATAGTGCAGAGATTCCTCAGATAATTAAAAATACAAAACATCTCATGTATCCTATATACACTTGTGTAACCACAAAAATTAAAAACAGAACTAGCAAGCCTATTACACGGCATATATCCAAAGGAATTGAAATTAGGTTCTTGAAGAGATACCGGTATTCCCATGTTCATAGCAGCATTATTCATGATAGTCAGGAAGTGAAGACAACCTAAGTGTCCACAAATGGACGAATGAATAAAGAAAATGTGATTTATCTATCTATCTATCTATCTATCTATCTATCTATCTATCTATCTATAAAATACATGACTACTTTCAGCCTTTAAGAAGACGGAAAGCATGCTCTTGCAATAACATGGATGAACCTAGAGGACGTTACATTAAGTGAAATAAACCAGACACAGAGGGAAAAATACTGCATGATTCCACTTGCATGAAAGCTTCTAAAGTAGTCAAACTCATAGAAGCTGAGAGCAGAATGGTGACTGCCAGGCAATGACGGGAGGAGAAATGGGGAGATGCTGTTTAAAGTGTATCAAGTTTCAGTTATGCAACATAAATATGTTCTAGAGATCTGCTGTACGACACAGTGGCTATAGTTAACAATATGGAATTTTGTACTCTAAAACTGATTAAGATGGTAGATCTCATGTTAAGTGTTCTTACCACAAAAACAAACAAGACAACAAAGACACACAGGAGACTTTGGGAGGTGTCGGGTATGTCTGTTACCTTGATTGTGATAATAGTTTCTTTGTGTATGCATATGACATCATCAAATTATATAGAGCAAATATTTGTTGTTCCTTGTATAGCAGGTCCTCTAATAAGGACCTGTTTCGTTGTAATGTTGCTGAGGAAAAAATAATGTATTCCCAGTCAGGGCCACTGTCTGTGTGGATTTTGCATGTTTCCTCCATATCTGAGGGGGTTTTCTCTGGGTCCTCTGGTTTCCTCTCACAAGCCAAAGCTGTGCACATCAGGTGAAGTGGCGTGTCTACATGGTCCCAGTGCATGAGTGTGGGTGTGTGAGTGTGCCCTGCCTGGGATGGTATTCTGTGCAAGGGTGAGTCCTGCCTTGTGCCCTGAGCTGCTAGGATACACTCAGCTACCTGTGACCCTGAACTGGAACAAGTGGGTTGGAAAATGAAAGAATGAATGAATGAATGAATGAGTGAATGAATGAATAAAAGTTACGGCTTGGTATCCATCGATGGTAGACTGGACAAGGAAAATGTGGCACATATACACCATGGAATACTATGCAGCCATAAAAAACAATGAGTTCGTGTCCTTTGTAGGGACATGGATAAATCTGAAAACCATCATTCTCAGAAAACTGAAACAAGAACAGAAAATTAAACACTGTATGTTCTCACTCATAGGCCGGTGTTGAGCAATGAGAACACATGGACACAGAGAGGGGAGCATCACCTACTGGGGTGTGTTGGGATGGTGGGGGAGGGACAGCAGGGGGTGGGGAGGTTGGGGAGGGATAACATGGGTAGAAATGCCAGATAGAGGTGACAGGGAGATGGAGGCAGCAAACCACCTTGCCATGTATGTACCAATGAAACAATCCTGCATGATCTGCACATGTACCCCAGAACTGAAAGTACAAAAAAAAAAAGTTACAGCTTGGAAAATAAGTGAATGAATGAATAAAAGTTATGGGTTGGAAAATGAATGAATGAATTAAAGTTGATTATTAAAAAACTGTAAAATCTTGATAATCATACAAATGCATGACAATAAACAATGTGAGTGAAAGTGTTTTGGAAACCTGTCATATTTGTGATGGTTTTCAGGCTGCGAGGTAGGAGGAGGCGCTCCTGACAATTTTCACTTTGCAAACATTTATTCCTTAATTTAACCCACCATCATTACAACTGTTGTGACTGCTGATTTATCAGAAATTGGATACATTTTTTACTTGTTTTCATTACTCTTTCTTAAATGTATATACATTTCACATTTATTTCAATGGCTAATATTAGGAGTGTTGAAGTCTTTATTTAGATTTTGGTGATGTTTTTGTGACCAAAAATATGCAGCAGGAACTTGACTTTTGTTTGTATCAATCAACTTGTGGGAAAATTGCTTTTGTTATACGTTGTTTTGCTTAAAGTTGCAGTTACCAAGAAATTATCAACAATATTAAGTGAGGACTTACTGTATGTCCGTCATGCCTCAATAAAACTGTTTTTATTTATTTATTTATTTTTTAATTTGAGACTACCCAGGGTCCTGGTGGCCAAAATTAAGGCAATGAGGACACTGAGTGATTTGAGACATGTATCACCCTCCCAGGCCCCGGCCTCCCTCGGCTGCCTGCACTGCGCAGTGCCCGGCTGCACTTGGCCTAAATAAGCGCTTGTGTGCTTGTTGAAAGAATGAATAAAAGGTAGAGAGAATACATGCTTACTGGTGGTTGTCGCTGTACAAAAGATAACTGGCTTGAGAATTCTTGGAAGTCAGTTTTGTTTTGTTTCTTTGTTTCAGGTTCATATTCTAAAGAGAGCAGACACTGAGCAAACGTTTGTTGAACTGAACCAATCTGCTCCTTATGGGGACGTGACCTCCACTTCACGGGTGTCGAACTAAACAAACACATACTTCTCCAGAACTAAACAGACACATACGTCTCCAGACAAATAGTGAAAACGGTCAACTTCAAAATAAGGTAAAAAGCTCCTATGTTTCCATGCCTCATAATATGCCACAAAATATCGAATGGTTAGAACAAGAACAAAGTAGGTTATTTGGTTTGCTATTTCACTTGCTTGCTGCAGTCTGCAGGTCTTCACAGAATGAGAAGCATAGCAACGCTCATGACTCCAGGCTAGTGCTGTTCTTTGCCAATGTGTGGTTTGGGAGTTCTGTGAAGTGTTTGTAGTCACTGCTGATAATCCAGGAGACACGGCAAACATCGCCGTTCCCTTGGTCCAGTACAAATAGAGGAAGGTTCACTCGTAGGCAGCATTGGCACCAGGCTCACAGGGACATCAGCCTCTTCACTCTTCCAAACTCCAGCTCTCTTCATTAAGATATTCTGGAAGCAGCTGAGGAGTTGCTGCAAACGTTTTGGAAATTACGGGTAAAATATATGTGTTTTCTTTTCTCCTTGCCTTTTTTTTTAATAGGGAATGATAATGAAAATTTCAGTTTTTATAATTAGGGTGTTAAAAGGGAGGATATCTTTAACTTTTATTTAAACGTGGAAGCTTGCTTAATGGTATGGAAAATATGCCAAAGATGGCAAAGCAAGCAGGGAAGGCCTGTGCTAAATAACTTTGGATCTTGGTTGCTGTGGGGAAGGTGAGTGAACCATTTTTCCTGTGAGGCATTTTTGCAGATATTTGTAAGGTATTGTAGCTTCGAGGGGGAGTTTGGACAAATGTCCTCATGGCCTGTACATGTGGGCCATGTATAGGACTCGTGATTTGATCTTTAAGGCCTGGGGGAACCCCTGGAGGGTGATAAACAGAAGAATAATATGATCCTTCTTAGGTTTTCCAGAGACGAGGAGAGTGGGTCCAATGAGGGCAGGACTGCCTGTAAGCAGGAAGACCAGTTAGGAGGCTGCGGAGACAGTCTGATAAAGGATGACTATCAGAGACTGAGAAGGGCCACGAGCAAAGAATGTAAAAAGAGTACGGAGAAGATGAGATGGAGTGGGGACATATTTAGGGACTCAGTCCCCAACTAGGAGAATAATTTTAATAGGACTCTGTGGTTTCTAACTTGGATATTAATTTCTCATATTATTGAGACTGATTTTTCATGTTGAACTAGTAGCTGTGAAGCCACAAGCATATTAGCAGCCGCCAAAATACAACTTGAGAAGGGACGCTTCAGGGCATCATGGTATAAGCTTGGGCTGTGGAGGCGGAGGTGGGGGTGGGTCTGCGTTTGAACCCAACTCCTCCTGGGGGCGTGACTGCAGCCAAGTGCCTCGGAGTTCCTCTTGATGTGAGGGTCCGGACCTCCACCACCAGGATTGTTGGGGACGGAGAAGTTGGGTGAAATATTCTAAGTGAACACACTCAGGATGTCAGCTATTACTTGAGATCTTTTTTCTCAGCAGGTCAAGTGGAAGTTTGCTTTCATTTCAGTTAAGGTACCAGCTGTTCTGACTTTTGTGCAGGCATTCACATGCCTGCTGCTAGAAAGCTGGAGCTGGGAGGAACAATGGGCCCGCCGAGTCCTCCTTTCTCATGTAAGGATGTGGATGTGGAGGCGGGCCTGAAGTCTTAGTGTAGGACGGTGCAGGCGAGAAGCCCCCTGGTAACTCACTCAGCACTGCGTCCACTCTTCCACACTCCCTGACACGATGTCACTGGTTTATAAGTGAGAAGCAGGTCACCGGTCCCTAAGGTTTCTGAGAGGGAGGCAGTGTTGTGCAGTGGTTCAGAACACCTCCTACACAGGTTCATCCCGTGCAGCTTATTCACCTAAGTTTCTGTTTCTATATCTGTAGGTTGGGAATAACGGTGTGGCTGTGTAAGGTCATGACATACAGTGCTTAGTACGTTGTGAGCAGTCAGTGTAGAAACAGATCTTATTTGCTCTAGGTCTGACAGGCCAATGTCATCCAAGCAGGGAGATCCACATGGCCTGCAGCACATTTAGGGCCATCTCTTTGTCAATAGCATCCAACGGCTTTAGGTGGGGCCTGGACTAGAGCCTCCATATTTGGGGTGCAGGCAGGGGCCTTGCTCTCTTGCTCCCCTCCGCACTGGAGACAGGTGCCACTTTGCAGCCTCAGGGGATGTGACACAGAATCTAGATGCTAGGGAGGGTATAGCCGATGGGGAAAGGCCACACAGTGTAAACGTGTGGAAGTGGGGGATATGGTGGGGGGGGGTCCCTGGATGTGCCACCCTGGAAGATCTGGTTCCTCAGAAGAGGGTCTGTCACTCTGACCCTATACATGAAAAGCAAATCCACCAAAAGCTTCTACTACTAGAGCTTCTTAACTAAAGCCCTATTAAACCTCCTTACTTCATTTGGTAAATTCAAAATTAATGGCATAATACTTTCACAAGAATATACCATGAAATCATTTTCCTTCTTCTTTTTGGCCAGAGTTTATATATTTTAAATGTTAAACTAAGATTCCAAGTAAACAAAGTAATTGTTTACATTACTTGTCATTGACCCCACAGCAATAGGTGTTTAGTTTCTGTTTATATTTATTTAGTATCCTAGGACCATTTAATAGCAACAAAACAGAAAAGCAAAACAGCACCCTTAGAAACTTGTAAACACAATCAAGACCTGGGCATTACCATGGCTGAAGGATTCCTCCAGTACAAGGAAATACTAGAGAAGTTTGGCAGGCATGACTTAACTGGCCAAGTCATAGGGAAACTGAACATCACAGATGGTCAGCTTGTAAAAAAGCGAGTTGTGGCTTTTCAGATGATTAACTGGCAGAGTGTGCAAACTTTTGCCATTGGATTCTTTTATTCTAGGTTGACTCACTTAAAGAAGAATTTGAATAACTATCTAACAGAAGAAAGATCAATAACAAGCATTATTGCTGGAACATTCTATGAATGGACTTCTTTCTATACATGATTGGTGAACATCGTATTTCAATTAATTACATATCCTGATAATTTGTGAATTAATACTGTGATATCATGCACACCATATCAATACTCAAGGGAAATATAGTAAAACAGAAATGAAAATAATTTTGTTTTTCTTTGAGAAAGTATTTCAAATTTTTATCTTATTTCAGGGACATTAACATAAATGTCACTTACCGCAACAAAGTACCTTACCTACAGAAGGTATATGAAATTGGCTGTCAAATGAATGGATGGTCCCCGAACTTGTCTAGAGAAAGAAGAGATCCTGACAGTTAAAATCAAGTAATTTAAAATGAATCAACCTTTAAAAACTCAGCAACTTTGCTATTACTCAAATGATAAAAACTCAGAATTTAAAATTTCATGTCATAGCTATGGTTCACATGTGAAACTAATGAATATGAATATGGGAGCAACACTTTTCATCAAAAAAGTGAAGACTGATCAATGATTGCTTTTACTAAACTGCATGATTCACATCTGAAGCTACCTGACATTTCAGAGAATACATGCCTGAGGTTGTAATAACATTTGGTATATAAACCGGTCTCTAGAATAAATTAAGAGAACTATTTTAAGTAGGCCGGGCATGGTGGCTCACGCCTGTAATCCCAGCACTTTGGGAGGCTGAGGCGGGTGGATCACCTGAGGTCAGGAGTTTGACACCAACCTGGCCAACATGGCAAAACCCCATCTCTACTAAAAATAGAAAAATTCACTGGGTGTTGTGGCGGGTGCCTGTAATCCCAGCTACTTGGGAGGCTGAGGCGGGAGAATCGATTGAACCCAGGAGGCAGAGGTTGTAGTGAGCCGAGATCATGCCACTGCACTCCAGCCTGGGTGACAAGAGCAAAACTGTCTCAAAAAAAAAAAAAAGAAATATTTTAAGTAATATTAGGGTTGGTGAAGTATTACTATAAGTTTATAATTATCACATAAGATTTCAACATTAATTGATTAAAAAAAAACATTTTCCTAGTAGATGTTAGACAGATGGCATCTTCTTTCACGTGGAAGAGCAAAACAGTTTTCCAAAGGTCTTTGAAATTCCCCAGAGTGTTCTCTGCAGAGACCATGGAGACTGGTAAATGCCTTCTATTTCTACAGGCTTTGCCCTGAATGGGTAATCCAGTTGCTGGTCAACAGGCAGGGCATATGGACCCTTTACTGAGGCCCCTGGTAGGCCAAAGTCCTACAACACTCAAAAGATGTCCCAGAAATGACTGTAGAGGTTTACTTTTAAGTTTACATCCTATTATCTGTCCCTTAAGCCTAAGTCAGCTCTTCAGAGAGAGAAGAAAACATAATTTGTTTTCCCCTCACCCTAGAGCTGAAGAGTCAGCCCTTGGGGTCGGCTTCCTGGCCTCAGGCTCCACTCTGGCTGCTGGTGGCTTCCTAAGGAGATCTGAGATTGGGAACAGGCCCAGAGGGAGGAGATCCTGGGGCTTCTTGTTCCCTTGACCACACAGGAAATTCCTCAGAGACATGCTGACTCTGTTATGGGCTCCTCAAAGAGAGCCTCTCACAGAAGGAAAGCCTGGCAGTGAGTGGAGGTCAGTGAGTCAGGGACTGTCTCATCTTCTCGGCTCAGTTACCTCACTGTGTGCCCATGCCCATACATATGATGTAGATAAAATATCTCCCTTGCAGAGGTGTTTGATACTTAAGAGGCCAGCACATTTTGAATGGCTTACAAATGTCAGCTATCATTACTACTTTGTGTGTGTGTGTGTGGCGTTTTTTTTTTGTTTTTTTTTTGTTTTTTTTTGTTTTTTTTTTGGCAATGGGGTCTTGTTCCTCTCAGGCTGGAGTGCAGTGGTGTGATCATAGCTCACTGCAGCCTCAAATTCCTGGACTCAAGTGATCCTCCTGTGTCAGCCTCCTGAGTAGCTGGGACTACAGGTGCACTCCACTGTGTCAGACTAATTTTTTTTTTTTTTGTATTTTTTGCAGAGATGAAATCTTACTATGTAGCCTAGGCTGTTCTCAAACTGCTGAGCTCAAGTGATTCTCCTGCCTTGGCCTCCCAAGTGTTGGGATCATAAGCATGGTCCACCATGCCTGACCTACTATTTGTTTTTGACAACCAAAATCTTCCCACCTTGGCCCCAAAGCTCAATACATTTGTCTAACAAATGGAAGTAGCAGCAAAGGACTAATCTGTGTTAGCAGGAATGTTAGCTACTTCATTAGAAATGTGAGGAAGCTCATCCCAGGAGCTATTTCAAGTTATGTTGGAGTGAGAACCCAGCAGAGCTGTCGCCCAACCCAGATCTTCTCTAGCTGAGACTTGGCAGCCTCCGTTTCTGTCCTAGTATTCATGATCCCAGGATTGTCGGGACTGGTCAGCACAGTGGACAGATGCTGTGACTGTGGTGGTCTTCGGTCTCGGGAGGGCTTTCTTAATGTAAGCTTTTTCACTAGAAGGCTTTCCTTCTTTTGGTCACTGCAGGGTCTGAGGATGCCACTAAAATGACTGTCACCAATTATGGGTGCCTACCGGGTAGAGGTATTGAGCTCATTTCATGCAGAGGGGTGAGGTGAGGACTCTGGAGCCAGGGCTTGGGCTGGAAACCTAGATCCAGCACTTCGTCATGCAAATGTGGGCGAGTGACCAAGCTCTGCACAACGCGGTTTACTCTGGATGAAACACAGAGAGTGGAAGTACTGAGCTCAGAGGGTTGTTGTGACAATAAAAGGTGTTCGGCGAGTGTTAGCTGTTGCCACTGTCTCACGGCACCTTGATGATTCTCAGTGATTGTTTCAGTCCTGTTTCACAGATAACAAAAACAGTCTCATAGAAGCAGCTGACTCTCTGACACACGCTGAATAAGCAGAGAGGCTGTGCTTTGGGGTTAGAGAAAAATTGCAGCCATTTCCACTCAAACTTTAGAATTCTGTTTTTCCGTAGTTACCAGTACCACCCATTTTGAGCAAGCCAGTTTTATTGGACTCGAGGCCCTACTCAACTGACTGATTCCCGGTGGTGGGACATGTGAATTTCCTAGTACAGTCTCTGAGGAGGGAAACAGCTCAGTGAGAAGCTAGCAGAGTTGGCAAGGTTGATGATTTAAATAACCTGTGGGTATACATCTTCCGGAATGTAGGGGAACTCCAGCTTCTCAGAGGGAAGGTGTGAACAGACAGGAGTATGTCAGCTGGATGGGATTTACAGGTGGCAGGGACAGAGAATTTCTGTGGGGTGTGTGCTTTTAGGGATGCCCTGGAGAGAAGTGTGTACCTATGATCTGCTCAGTGTGCAAGGTCCAGGAAGATAGCCATGGAGCTGAACAGCAAGCAGCAAAACCTGAGCTGTGGCCGGGCGCGGCGGCTCACGCCTGTAATCCCAGCACTTTGGGAGGCTGAGGCAGGCAGATCAACTGAGGTCAGGAGTTTGAGACCAGCCTGGCCAACAGGGCAAAACCCTGCCTCTATTAAAAATACAAAAATTAGCTGGGCATGGTGGTGAGCGCCTGTAATCCCAGTACTCAGGAGGCGAGGGCTGGAGAATTGCTTGAACCTGGGAGGCAGAGGTTGCAGTGAGCTGAGATCGTGCCACTGCACTTCAGCCTGGGTGACTGAGTGAGACTTCGTCTCAAAAAACAAACAATAACAACAACAACAAAAACCTTAGGTGGCCCACAGCCCTTTACACTAGTCCATTATTTCTTAAAGATTCATCCAGATACCGGGATTGCCTCACTCTGCCACAGAGGGGCATGATGAGAGAGAATCCTCAGAGTTCATCAATAGCCCACATATGGTTAGGGTTTGTGAGAAACAGGGCCCTCACTGTTACTCTCTGGGGGCGGAGAGCGGGGCTTGGGGGGCTCTGGGTTCTGACTGGCCTGGTCTCTCATCAGACTTACTTTCTACATTAGCCTTTTAGGGATACTGAAACAAAGCACCACAGACTGTGCGGTGTGATCAGCAGACAGTGGCCGTCTCACCGTCTGGAGGCCGGCCGGCTGAGATCAAGGTGTCAGTAGGGTTGGCTCCTCCCGAGGCTCTGGGGGGATTCTGTCCAGGCCTCTCCCCTGCGCTGTGGGTTTGCTGGCCATCTGTGACTCCCGTCTTCGCCTTCGTCTTCACAATGGTGTTCTCCCTGTGTCTGTGTCCCAATTTCCCCTTTTCTAAGGACACAGTCCACTTGGATTCGGGGCCCACCCCACTCCACAATGACCCCATCTTAGCCAATCACATGGGCAATGACTCTATTTTCTAAATAAGGTCACATTCTGAGGAGCTGAGGCTTGGACTTCAACATATGAATCTGGCTCAGGAGTGGAGCTGGGGGAAACGAGGGCAAAGCTGGACAGGGGCACAGTTCAACCCTTAACATCTTCCTCTTTAATGAGAATGATCTTCAGCTTCTCTCTGCTCCAAACTTATGGTCATCCTGATGAAAGACGGAGCTGGGAAGACTCAAAAGCCTGCTTCAGAAGGTAGTGAGCTGACCCCAAGCTATTCTAGAGGTAGGTGAGGCTTAAAGTTTAATGATAAGCCCTGTGCGTTGACTCCTTCCAAATCACTCAAAGGGAAGCTCGCATTTTTGGGGCTGTATCCTCTGAGGGCAGTGAAGGACATCACAGGGTAAAGCCCCACCCCTTCCATTTCCTTCTCACCGCAGGAAGGAGTGGCTAGAGGCATGGGCCAGGCAAGTCAAAACCATCTGATTTTAGAATCTCTACCTGGTGGTGGCTCTCTCCTTTCAGCTGCTTCTCTGAGGGTTGTCTTAGTGAGTTAGTTATTTTTCTCCAGCATAAGCTGTGGTTTTGTAATCTGAGGCTGGTCAAGGAGAGCTGCAGACAGTGGCTCCCAGCTGAGCTCAGAGCCACTGCTACCACCAGACCCTGGGCTTCCACCCCAGTCATTTGGAAGTGAAAGAAAAAAAAGATATTTAATGCTGGCAGATTATTCACAAAGGGCTCAAACCAACAATAGTAACCCAGAGACAAAACTACTTTAAAGTGTGCTGAATTAGAAATCATTAAAAGGTTGGATGATAGCCAGGCCCAAGGTGCGCTGTGTGGAGCCAGCTGAGGTGGGCAGTGAGGTGAGTCATGAACTCTGAACCTCCCTGATGGCAGGAGCCTGGTGTGAGGCCTGGAAAAACAGAGCCAACCAATTCACTTCCAAGTCCTGGCTGCAGTTCTGGGCTCACCCTGAGCCCTGGGTGTTCTGTGATGTTCCTATAGCTGATTTGAACACTCAAGTCTCTGTAGCTCAAAAGTCTATTTGACTTTTGCTTGTCCAAAGAAAACTTTTAAAAGAAAAACTCTTCAATATAGGCAACTATTTTGTCTCTTTCATCCAAATGCCAATTTGACATGTTTGTTAGTCTCTCAATCGCGGAATGTGCAATGTTATCCGTCAGCAAAGGGCTTTCATTATATTCTGGTAAATGGGCCAATTTAACCTGGGCATCAGTATCTAGGCATCCTTTTTACAGTTTCAGAGCCCAGTACCTTTCAGGAAACTACAAAAGGCTTTATTTTTACAGCATAATTCAAATCTTATCAAAGTCACAGGAATTTCACTTATTATTATGAGACTTCCTGAGGAAAAGGAAAGTAAAAATAAAGGTATGCAGGCTTCTAGAACTTTACTTTTTAACAGGTGAGATAGAGAAGAAAAAAACACTCCTATTGGTTTTGAGATCATTATTTTTCAGTGTAATGGACTTTAAAAGCAGTAAGCAATGGGAGGCTGAACCTTACTTTATAGGTTCAGGGGAAAATAATCACCCTTATTTTGTGTGGTAGAAAACCTCTCTCAAAGGCATAGATAGGCATAGATTTGAGAGCGTGTAACAGAATTTTGGGGTCCTCTGAAGCACTTCTCTAAAATCTGTGGAAGAAAGACTTGTGATTGGTGTGATCTGTGATTATTTCATTAGATCGGGCTTTGCCTATACATCCAAATGATTTATTTTCTTGTTTCTGTGTGTGTTGTGGTTAGGGGAGGAAGAGGGAGATTTGTCCCTGGCGTAATGCTTGGCACATAGTAGGAGCATCTCTCAGATAATTTTGGCTTCAAACAAAAGAAGCATGAAAAACAGACACACATATTTATTTCTCATTAAAAAGTGTGACTATGTAGACCAGGGCTGGGATGGTGGACCTACGGTGCTAAAACCTCACTCACCCCTTCTATCTTTTCATTCTGCTGTGATTGGCTGCCATTCTTAAGGTTACCTCATGGTCCATGAGGGTTGCTAGAGCTCCAGCCATTCAACCACATTCTAGGACAGGAAGGAAGAAAAGGGGAGAGAAAGGGGACCCTGTCTCTCTATTCATTAGACACTACTGCCTCCAGTTCAGTGGTTGGAACAGTGAGATGATCACAGGTGGCAGCAACAGAGACTGGGAAATGTGTATAAATTAGGGGAAAAGGTCAGAATCCTTCTATTAAAAAGAAAGGAAGAATGCTTTTTAATTTTTATTTTTTTGAGATGCAGTCTCACACTGTTGCCCAGGCTGGAGTGCAGTGGTGTGATCTCGGCTCATTGCAACCTCTGCCTCCCAGGTTTAAGTGATTCTCCTGCCTCAGCCTCCTGAGTAGCTGGGATTACAGGCACCCGCCACCATGCTCGGCTAATTTTTTTTTGCATTTTTAGTAGAGACGGGGTTTCACTATGTTGACCAGGCTGGTCTTGAACTCCTGACCTCGTGATCCACCCGCCTTGGCCTCCCAAAGTGCTGGGATTACAGGGGTGAGCCACCATGCCCAGCCGGAAGAATGCATTTTGAGAGACAGCTAGCCACTCCTGCTACACTGCTCAAAATATGTTTGTTGAATTGAATTGGATCAATTGGCCAGAACTGGTGGTGGTGTTCTTGAGTTATTTTGTTCTTGAGATATTTTGAGATATGTTGTTGAAGATATTTTATCTTCCCTCTTGAAAAACAGGGTAGGAAGTTTCTGTACCTCTAGTGTGACAAGTGTGGGACTTGGGGGAGAGAATGCTGGCATAAGTACATCTTTGGCTGACACCAACTTACTCTGGGCAAGGACATTAAGATGCTTGAGCTCTTTTATCCTAAGGAAGTTGGGCGTGAACACGAATGGTGTGAGACAAATGCTTTCAAGTTCCATAGTCTGTGCCAGGCACATCGTAAGGTGAAAATCAAGTGCTCTGGTGATGACTGAGAACAATCTGAGGATCCCTCCAGTTTCCTCCACATAGTCACCACATGGGACAAAATCTGGAGAAGCCTCCAGTTCCCTCATGAATTTGGAAATCACTGGCATTATAAACGGCTCCACCCCTTGTTTTTTTGTATGACCAACCAAGAATAAGTTATTTAACATTGCCAAGCCTCAGTTTCCTCATCGGAAAAATAAGGATAATGAAAATCCCTATGTTTCGGGGTGGCTGCAAGGATTTTAAAAAAGTCCATGTAAAGAGGTTTGCTCCGTGCCTGGCACATACTATATACTCAATAAATATTAGCTGTTATTAATAATGCAAAAAAGAGCAGAAGAAAAATGCTCAAAGTTATATTCCCAGGAGAGCAAATCCTGGTTGGATGACTAAGTAATTACAGGAAGATTACGTGTCAGTTAGAAGTGAGGAGCAGTCATGGGGGGCCTGGGAAAGCACACAGCACACAAAGGCACCCCACCTGTATGCCCACTTTGACCGAGAGGCCTTCTCAATGAATTGGGTTTGGATTCTTTGGGTCTCAGGGGAAATGTTTCCCAGTCATGGATAGAAGCATACATGGCTATGTTAGCATGATGCCATTTTGTATTTGATTTTGGTTCCTTATTCACTATATAAACTTGTGATTGTAATTTGCCTTGCCTTGTAGATCTATGTACAGGGAAAGAATGAGTGGGCCATATTGGCTTGAGTATTCAGCTATGATTCCCGCTGTAAGATGAACAAAGTGGCATTCTGATGTTATACATTATTCTCTTTGAGGTTGGTTAATGTGAGTCTGCCACCCAAATGAAAAAATATTCACGGTCTCTGCCCAGCATGTGCTTCATAGGCATCTTCCTTTGGAACATTTTCCCAGAAGTTTTTCCACCAAGGAATGAATATAGGAAGCTGTCACCACAGCTTCATTGAGGGCCCGGTGGTTGTCAGGCACTGTGTTAAGGACTGGGGAACACGGCGGTAAACAAAAGGGACACTATCCCCACCTTGTGGAGATTACAGTCCAGCAGGACAGAGAGTCAGTTAACTGTTACTACATCATCACAGACGGTGCACTGCATGATATCAGAAAGAAGCCCAGTCACAGGGGCAGTAAGACAGGGAGGTGGATACAGACAGCTGGTGTAGGAATGGTTCCCTCTCAGTCTCCACCTCAGACTTGGAGGACGAGTGGGAGTATGGAGACAGCACATGCCCCACAGTGGAGTCTGTGTGCTCCTCTTCCACTTTCCTTGTCATGGGTGCTGGGCAGGGAGGGGGAAGCCACATCATGAGCCTTGTCTCTTTGAATCTGGACCTGTCCACTCTGCGTGCTCCTTTGAACATCCCCACACTTGTACCCTGTGTGGCAGCCACTGCAGCCTGGTGCTGCCGCTTCCTCTTAGATTTGGAAAACCCAACCACCCAGAAGCCTGTGTTCCTGGGATGTCATGAGGGAGGGAGGAGGAAAGACAGCCTCACAATATTCACCCTGGCAGGATGCTGTCTCCATTCTTCAGAAACCAACTGAATGGGTATTTAGTGTTCTGTCAATCTTTGCTTTTAGGTAAACTCTTTTTTTTTTTTTTTTTGAGATGGAGTCTCATTCTGTCTCCCAGGCTGGAGTGCAGTGGCATGATCTTGGCTCACTGCAACCTCAACCTCCTGGGTTCAAGTGATTCTCCCGCCTTAGACTCCCAAGTAGCTGGGACTACTGATGTGTGCCACCACACCTGGCTAATTTTTGTATTTTTAATAGAGACAGGGTTTCTCTATGTTGGCCAGGCTGGTCTTGAACCCCCGACCTCAGGTGATCTGCCCACCTCAGCCTCCCAAAGTGCTGGGATTACAGGTGTGCGCCACTGTGCCTGGCCTATGTGAAACTTTTTTTTTTTTTTAAATCAAACTGTTCTTTGCTGTTTTCAAACAAAGCAAACACACAGAACACACTCTCACAGAAACCTAACAACCAAAAAGTGTTGGAAGGGAAAACCAGCTTTGTGGTCTAGATTAAATAATACATGCTTATTCATAATTTCTCTTTTCAGCCTGCTAGACTCCATTTTTAAGTAGAAAATGGAAAGATAGCCATCAGGCCCAACAGAAGCCTTAAATATATCTTTGAAGTTTGGAAGTGACTCATGCCATGAGTCTGGAAGTGTAGTTTCTTTTGAAATGTGTGCCGCTGCCGCGGCCGTGATCACTGCCTCCTCAGCACCGGTGGCTTAGGTGGGCAGCAGGGCTCCTGTCAGCTGTGACTGGCTGTCACCACATCCCACAGGACACGCTTGCTCCTTCTGTTGCCAGGCCGACATTCTCCCCCTTCTGCCTGTCTAGACAGCCCCTTCCCTTAGAGAAAGGGCAGACCCTGCGAGCTCTGTGCTGGCCCTGCCTACAGCACACACACTGTGCCCTCCCCTCCTTACTCTATTGGGCGCTAAATCCTCGCCTCCATTCCCCGTCTCTGTGTAAACCTCGTTGGCCTATGAAAGCCTCCCCTGGACCACAGACTGATTTCCCCAGGATGGCCTCTGTTCCACAGCATACATCACACTTGCAGTCACTTGTACGGAGCTGGTCTTCCTGGGAAATTCTGGGTCCTCCTTGGCAAGGACTGTGTCTTCCTGCTCATGGCTGTGTCCTGGTGCCTAACACATCATACGTGCTTAATGAGTAGGTTTCTTGTCTGAGAGATGTGGCCCCTCCTTCCCATGACCACAGTCAGGTTTCTCAGGGTCAGGAGTGGGCTCAGAGCCCCTGTGCAGCCCACTCTTGTACGTCACCATGGACAGTTCCACTTAGACCAGCTGGAAGGACTGGTAAGATCTATCAGTTCAAGCCCTCCTTTTCAGATGTGGCAACAGGATTAGTTTGCTAGGACTGCCAAACAAAGCACCATAAACTGGGTTGGTTAGACAACAGAAATTTATTGTCTGCCGGTTCTGCAGGCTGGAAGTCTGAGACCAAGGTGTCAGCAGGGTTGGTTCTTAAGTGCAGTGAGGGAGGATCTGTCCAGGCTTCTCCCCGCAGCTGCTGGTGGTTTGCTGGCCTTTGTTGGTGTTCCTTGGCTTGAAGAAGCATCAGTCCAGTCTTCACACACACTCTCTCTGAGGGTGTCTGTATCCAAATTTCCTTTTTTTTTTTGTTTTTTGTTTTTTTGAGATGGGGTCTCACATTGTCGCCCAGGCTGGAGTGCAGTGGCATGATCTTGGCTCACTGCAATCTGCCTCCCGCGTTCAAGCGATTCTACTGCCTCAGCCTCCCGAGTAGCTGGGATTACAGACACTTGCCACTACACCTGGCTAATTTTTCTTTTTTTTAGTAGAGATGGGGTTTCACTGTGTTAGCCAGGCTGGTCTCAAACTCCTGACCTCATGATCCGCCTGCCTCAGCCTCCCAAAGTGCTGGGATTACAGGCGTGAGCTACCGAGCTCGGCAAAATTTCCCTTTTTTGTAAAGATACCGGTGATTGGATTAGGGCCTACCATAACCACCTCATCTTAACTAGATCATCTTCAAGTTTAGTCATCTATTTGCAGATAAGGTCACATTCACAAGAGAGTACTGCGGTGAAGGACTTCAATATATTTTAAGGAACCCAATTCAACCCAAGACAGTGACTTCGTTCATAACATGTCATCCTCCCTGATGAAAGATGATCCTACCCACCCATGGTTTATAGAATAAAGCGGTCATGTTATTTTCCCAGGTGTAGTCTCATTTGTTGTTCTTTGTAAGCAGGACCTGGAAGACAGAGGAAAACCATGGTTGTAAAGTAAGAGGTCATTTGCCTGGGTGATGGGGCTTCTTTCTAAGTGTGGAACATGGTCTGCACAGGGTGTTTCAGCTGACTGGCTTTAAACCCACTTGACCGCACATCCCCTAAGAAGCCCAATCACAGGAGTTCAGTTAATCTCCTGGATCAATAAACAATTATTTAGAGAAAGTGACTTTGTAAACAATTTAATTAAAATCACCCAACCTATGAAATTATAAGTAATTCAAGTTTGAGCACATATTAGCTGTGTGGCCCTAGGCAACATACTCTCTGTAAAGTGCTGGGAATAGGTAACCTCTGAAGACCCTTCTGGCTGAAACCTTTGATTATGTGGTTCTTTTCATGTTGAAAGAAGGAAAATCCTCTAAGGAGTTGGGCTATGCAAGTATGAACAGAAATTAATTGTTGAAGTGCCTTTCCTCTTCACCGTCATCTGTAGATAGGAGGTGGTTCTTGCCTCTGCACAGAAGGAAAACACTAGATCCCTGACTTGATCTACTTTTCTGTACTCAATGTCTACTCCTTGCAAGAGATGGACCAGCACACAGGACATGGGTCCTCTGCTGATAGGGTACCGTTCCTGGCTCACCCTGCTGGTCCCACTCTGCTGGGCTGGTGGTGTTAGAATTTGCATGGGTTGAATGTATCATTTTCATCTTCAAAATAACCAGTTTTCCAAAGACTTATTTCTGTTAGTGTCTAATAACATACTTAAGAACCAAATCAGAGTGTCAGTTGTACAACTGAGTCTTCAGGTTATAGACACTCTTTACAATCTTGGCATAAAAAATCCTGCTAATAATAGTGTCTTGCCTATAAATAGA
Source organism: Cacajao melanocephalus (assembly GCA_963573385.1). Taxonomy (NCBI): domain Eukaryota; kingdom Metazoa; phylum Chordata; class Mammalia; order Primates; family Pitheciidae; genus Cacajao; species Cacajao melanocephalus. Next base: position 60,537 of record CAUYLG010060753.1, on the reverse strand, counting down.
GATTTTCTAATGTCCTCTCCTGCTATTGTATTGCTTATTACAATGCTCAATGTATCATAATCCCTTTTTTTGGCCATAAAACTGTGCCCCTTGATTTTGAGAAGGATATAAAATAGACCAGATGTCTTAACCAAGTTTGGATAAATCAGTCATCACCTTCTTTTTTTTCCAAGAAGAATGAGGCATAACAGCTTGAGTGATGCACAGACTTTATTTTCCATTTGGTCTTTCCAAAGCAAACAGAACCAAGGTGTAAAGTCTGCTAAAGACACTGTGTCAGCCATGTGGCATTCAGTTTTAAGGACGCGACCATCGCTATTGTGAAAAGAGAGGGAAGTCAAATTGTTAGTGTTTTGTCTCATTTAACACTGAGACCAAAAATAACAACCTCAGGAGAAAGACAAAGAGGATGACTAATGAACTCAGTTCTAGTTTAATGTTTGAGAGGAGCATAGACTTTGATATGAAACTAGGAAGACGAGCTCTCAATCCAGTAGCTTTTCCCTCAAATGTAAGAATTCTTAGATATACATTTAAATAGTAAATTATTTTAGAATTTTACTTTTTGCAAAGAAAGGTAATGATAGATATAAGAAGTCCCACTCAACAAGGTCATAATGAGGCAGAGTGAATCTGCAGTAACATAACAATAGTCAGACACCAGAGTACTTTTTTATCCCAACATTTTATAGAATGTGTTATGTGTTGGCCACGAGATGGGTGTTGAATATACATGGCATTGAAAACACAAAGCAACATTACAATATTGGAACGACTCCCACGTGTAAGGGAAGAAAACATAGCATAGCGGGGTTAACAGTCTGCTCAGGTTCATTCAGCGGGGAGTAGAACGATTTGACTTAAGTCTTGAGCGCTTTCAGAAAATTCGGGTTTTCCTATGAAGAGGGCCTGCACATGTGCAGAGACTGCTTTCCTGCTGCTTTCCAGGTGTGAGAATCAGATGCGCACAAAGACCTGGTTGTGATACCAACTCCGATGGCATCAGTAATCTAAGCCAGGCCTGTACCATGGAATTAGAAGGAGAAGGATTGGAGAAAGTCCTGGGGATGCTGCTCATGACAATCTGAGGCACCACAGGGCATGCGGAGATGAGGGAAACACAGTTCCTCAGAGCACTTTTAGGAAGGCCCTGGTAGTGCACATACCATGACAAAAGGGAGGCTCCAGGTACCATGAAACAACTGTGAAAGAATGCTATTGAGAGCTGAAGCGGGGTGAGACCTTGGTAGCAAAGGCCTTTCTGAACCCCATTCTGTGTATGGCTATTGCTGGTGGTGACTGCAGCACTGGGAGAGAGGAGAGGAAAGGTCTCTTAGATGAAGAGGAGCATGGCATGGGCCTCAAGGATGGGTAGGTTTTGGGTAAGAAGAAAGGGGGTGGGAGATGGCATTCTGTGCAGAAGGAATAATAAGAGCAAGGCATAAAGGTGGGAACCCTGTCTGTAGAGGAGCATCACTTGGGACAAATATTGAGAGATGTAGCCCTAAATTGGTAAGACTGGGGCCTGGGAGCTTTCCATTCCATGGATTCCAAACTTGGTCTGAAGGTTGTCTAAGAAATCTGGGAACTCGCTTTGGTTAGTCTACGAAGTTTTATTTGAAACTAAGTATATATGCATGTTTCAGTTATCTATACTATTGGATTAAAAAAAAAACACTCTAGAGATAACTTAAAAATTAACTGCCTTAAAACAACAACTTTTCATTTCTCCTAGTTCCGCAACCTGTGCTGGCTTAGCCAGGAACTAAAAAGTTGTTCCAGAACGCCAGTCTGGTATTTGGGGCTCTATCAACTATTTTCAGGCCTCCTTCACATTCAGTGCCTACCCGCCATCTTTGGGGACATTTCTACATTTTATAGAGAAACTTCCACTGCCGTCAAGTACAGAACTTGTACAAAAGAGTGGGTGTCTTGAAGGCCAGTCTTGACTCAACACAAATAATAACATTATTTTATCTAGAGCCGTTCAACTATGAACTTTGTCTCAGGTCAGTGAGTCCTTCACTAGTAGAGGATTAGAAGCAGAGGGTGGATACTGTGACTCAGGGGTTCTGCACATACAAATCCTTCACCCCAAGACTCTACTGTACCAACAGATGCTCTTAGGATGATCTGGAAGCTTCAAAGATCCTGATTTAGTTGTTCTCTAATGTAACAAGGATACTGAGACGGAGAAAAATCAACAGTGTTAGGAAACAGTAGTGCCCTTCATAACTGGAAGCACAAACAATGTCTATTTCTTTAAGAACAATTTTAAAAAAAATTTAAATTTTTTAGTTTTTGTGGGTACATGCTGGGTGTATATATTTACGGGGTACATATGTTTAGATACAGGTATGCAATCATTGTATGCAATGATAATCACATCATACAGAATGGGATCACCATCCCCTCAAGCATTTATCCTTTGTGTTACAAACAATCCAGTTTACACACTTTTGGCTATTATAAAATGTGCAATTAAGTTATTGCTGACTATTGTCACCTCATTTGCTATCAAACAGTAGGTCTTTTTAACTTTTATTTTTATTTTAGCTTCAGGGGTATTTAGGTTCATGTGCTGTTTGTTATGTAGGTAGACTTTTATCATGCAGGTTTTTGCATAGATTATTTCATCACCCAGGTACTAAGCTTAGTACCCAATAGTTATTTTTTCTGCTCCTCTCCCTCCTACTGCACTCCATCCTCAAGTGGGCCCCAGTGTTTGTTGTTCCCTACTTTGTATCCGTGAGTTCTCAAAGATGATATCTATTTCTATAGCGCTATGATCAATGGATGTGAGTGTGTGAGCAGAGAGAAGGCAGGCACCACTTTCTTAATCATTCTGTAGTTACTGCATTAAAGGCTCCCACCTACGTGCTATTTACATATCCTAGGGAGAAAAAGAAAGAATGAACATGTCAGACTCTTAACACTGATTAATGCTGTAATCAGCCTGGTAACAGCTGCTCGCCTAACAACTTCATTTGCAGCCACAGGAGTGTGTGTTTCTATTTCTCTTGCATTACTTACCAGCAACCTAATTTATATTGTGCCTCTTCTCATGTTTTAAAGATGTTCTTCAAAGATACGTTAATGTCACCAGTCATGTAGAGTGGATGATGCCACTGGGGTCACAATGAAGAGATCCTAACCTACAGGTTCTCATTTTAATTTGGAATCACAGTGTAATTAATTATCCTTATTCTAGACATGTAACAGATCTGGTTACAGTCAAAGGCAGGGAAAATATTAGAAGTCTGGAAGTGAAAACACTGGGAAACGATTTATCTTCAGGGCAAGAGTTAATCTCATTCCACTTTGGGTCTGGAAATTCATGGGTTTTGTTTTCTAGATAAGACTTCCTATGACACTGGCCAACCAGAATATGTTGGTAGGCAATTCTAGGTGTGGATGGTGTTATCAGTAGCCCCAGGTTAAATTCGATAGACATTTCTGAAAACTTGGTTTGATTAAACTGATTGATCAGGATAGTTTTAAGTTTCTTTTTAATGAATGCAGTTATTTGTAGTTACTCATACATTCTAAGAATGTATATACGAAATGAAAACTTAATTTTTAAGTTTTTTTTTTGAGATGGAGTTTCACTCTGTCACCCAGGCTGGAGTGCACTGGTGTAATCGCAGCTCACTGCAATCTCTGTTTCCCGGGTTCAGGTGATTCTCCTGCCTCAGCCTTCTGAGTAGCTGGGATTACAGGCACAAGCCATCACACCCAGCTAATTTTTATATTTTTGGTAGAGATGGTGTTTCATCATGTTGGCCAGGCTGATATCGAACTCCTGACCTCAAGTGACCCACCCGCCTCAGCCTCCCAGAGTGCTGGGATTACAGGCGTGAGCTGCCAAACCCAGCCAAAAACTTCTTTAAATCAGAGAAAGCTATCTAAATAGATGGGAAACAACTACTTATTTTTGGTGTAAAAAATGTCAATCATTTATATGTGATTTGTATGTAAGAGGGAAAATGTTGCTGTCATTGTATTTACTGAAAGATAAATGCTAAAAAATGAGTATGCCTTCTATGTAGTTTTTCATATTTGATTATACACTTTTTTTGCTTATAAAATTTTAAGAATAGTGTATTATAAGATTCATATCCCTTTTCTAAGTAGTGTGTTATGAAGCAGTCACTTGTGTTGTGAATTATTTATGAATAATAATGACTGGCTAACATGATTGCTTACTAGGTGTTATGCTACTTTATCTCATTGAATCCTCAAGATAATATTGTAAGATATATACTATGATAACCTCCCCATGTTATAGATGAAGAAATGGAGGCTGAGATTGTATAACTACCCATCACAGAGCTGGAAAGGGTACAGAAGGGGTTCAAATCCATGTGTGACCATTGTTAAACCGTGCTTTTGAATCAGTGCGCTTCACTGGCTTTTCATACGGTGCCTTGATAATTTCAGACTTGGATAACCTCCAATGATGAGAAGCTTGGTAGACATTTTTAGAGAGGAGGAGATGAAAGCATGACAAACATTTTCTAATTGTAGAGTGAGAAGTAGGAACTCAGGGGAATCAATTAATTTTTAATTTTTTTTTTTTTTTTTTTTTTTTTTTTAGGGACAGAGTCTCATTCTGTTGCCCAGGCTGGAGTGCAGTGGTGTGATCATAGCTTACTGTAGCCTTGAACTCCTGGGCTCAAGTGATTCTCTCGCCTCAGCCTCCTGAGTATCTGGGACTATAGGTATGCCATCATGCCTGGCTAATTTTTTATTTTTTTGTAGAGATGGAATCTTGCTATGTTGCCTAAGCTAGTCTTGAACTCTTGGCCTCAAGGGATCTTCCCTCCTCAGCCTCTCAAAGTGCTAGGATTACAGGCGTGAACCACTGCACCTGGCCTAATTTTTTAAAGAATATTAGTTGACAAAAATTAGTTGAAATTTTCCAAAAGCAGTTCTGTATCTCATGCTATATTTCATTTCTTTTGCCTCTGAATTTTACTCTGGAAGTGAAATATTTTAAAATTTCTAATGAGGGTCCCAGGATCATGTGGTACCTTTCAAGTAAAAATATTTTATATCATGTGTGCACAAAACGAGCTGCTGTGTTCTTTTACTTAGTTAATCAAAGAAGGACTTTCAGCATTTATTAAGCACTAGACACCGTGCTAAGCAAGGCACTTCATTTAATCTTTACAAGCATGGTGTAAGCTGGTATTACTATAGATGAGGAAACAGTCTGAGGGCAGTTAAGTTCCTTAACAGAAGTTGTACATATTGTAAGCCACGGAGCTGGGATTACAACTCATGCCTGCCTCCTCCCACTTCTTAGAAACAGATTTACTGTCCCCTGAAAATGAGGGAAATAAAGTCACTTCCCCAAATAAGCATATTCTATTCTTTTAGTTGCATTCCAACTCTCTTAGTTCCAATGCTTCACTCTTGAGGTCGGATGCTTAGTCAATATGAGTTCTAATTCAAAATCTGCCACAAAGTTTCAAAAGCTGTGCTGGTGTGTTGTTTCAAGAACTCCAATCTAATCACCAGAGTCTTTGTCTAGGAAACACACATCAGGGGCCTGAAGTGTCCAGATTTCCACTTGGTGTTATCTCAGTAGGCTCACAGCTGCAAATCAGTAGCAACAGACGGCCTCGTTTAATGATTCTTAACATTTCCCTCCAAATGAGAGAGAAAACTAAGCAAACTCAGGATGAGACTAGTCAGCATGTTTTATCCACAAAGATTCAGGAAGCTGAAATGTAGGATTAATTCTGAAGGCTGAAGAGCTGGAGGTATTAATAACTCACCTTCCTAGGGAGACCAAATCCTCTCTCCTCACTTTGAGTAACGAAGACTCTGGTGTCTTGTGACATTATTCCCCACTGTGGATGGGGCATTTGGGATTACTGAGTTGGCTGCAGGAATGAGTCCTAACATTCTCTTAGATCCTGTGTCAGGGAGAAGTTCTGGGTCAGCATCCTTATGACACCTGGTCCTGTAAGTCTGTTCTGATCCTGATTTAAGGCTTTGAATGAGTCCAGCATCCTTGAAACTACCATGGAATGGTCAGCAATCTAAATGTGGTCATTGTTATCAGGCTGTAGTTCTTTTGTCCTGCTTGCAGTTAGGGAAGCAGGGACCTTTCTACTCAACTCTGTACTTTGGTGTCCTCCTGCCCTCTGAGCCTAAGTTCCTTATTCCTTTGAGTTAAATATATGTGCCAATCCCTTCCTCAGGATCAGCCTGCACACAGGGAACTGCAATGTTCACCAGCTTCTCTCCAGGACTGGTAGAGGTAGCCTGTCTCCTGGGGGAGTGCAGTGCTCTGCTCCCTCACATTCTTCCTGGGTCAGGAGAGGACCTCCTGTTTGGACTTGGAGAGCCCTAAACCAGGTATCAACAGACCCTGACAAAAGTGCTGTAGTAATGGCCTAGAGCAGCAGAAAAAGCAATGCTTTGTTAGACAGATGACTTAAATAGTGGCTCCAACAACACATTCAGCTGGGTTGGAGGCCCCAGGAAGCTCTCAGTTTCCTTATCTGTAGAATGAAGTGAGTAACTGCTGTCCAGGTCAGAGTCAATGTATATAAAGCACTTGGTGTAATGCCTGGCATGTAATAGTCACTTAATAACTGGTAGCATTTATTATGTCTTTCAGTGAACTTTCTGGACAGTGGGAAGCAAAATGTAATGGAGACATTTTTAAACCTTTGGGATAGTTTGTAATATTGGAAACAATGAAAACAAGACTTGAGTTCTTATGCAGCAGTCCCAGTGATCTTTAGAGAATGCATATCTTGCAGATCACCTGAGGTCAGGAGTTCAAGACCAGCCTGGCCAACATGGCGAAACCCTGTTGCTACTAAAAATACAAAAATTAGCTGGAAACGGCGGGGAGCTCCTGTAATCCCAGCTACTTGGGAGGCTGAGGTAGAAGAATTGCTTGAACTTGGGAGGGGGAGGTTGCAGTGAGTTCAGACTGTGCCACTACACTCCAGCCTGGGCGAGAGAGTGTCTCCAAACAAAACAAAAAACAAAACAAAACACAACAACGAAGAAACAAGACCCAAAACAAAACAAAAAAGAGAGAGAATGCCCATCTTGGCTTTGATGGTCTCACCTTTCTTAGGCATTTTAAAGGTACACCTGACAAGGAGGTGAAAATCGTCTCTCTATTACTACATCTGTAGTTACAGCTAAGGAAGGCCAGAGAAACCATTGGAACCTACTGGGAAGTTGAAAATTTAGGCTGAAGAGCTGCAAGCGGTGACTACTTCTGAAGGTTCGTTAGACAGCAGAATAGTTTTATAAATAAAGTTCCTGAAGTCAAGACTCTTGGGTCATCTAAAATTAGACAGGACAATCACTTGAGAATGGGCTACACTGGCAGGGACAACAGCAAGGTGACCTGATAACTTTTTCTATTTCCAATTTCTATAAGTCTATAGAAAGGTCTATTTCTTTTCAGTATTTTATAATGTATGCTTTTCCTTTAGCCTTCTTGACATTTTTTCCCCTAAGATATTTTATAGATTCTACTTACAAAGCTTAAAATTACAATAAAAATGCCATTTCATACACTATTAAGTTTAGACCATTTAAAATCCTGTCTTGCAAATTTCTCTTTCTACAGAGCAATGCTGTCCCATCATGTTGCCTTATGTCTGCTGCTATTTTTGAATTACGTTTACAGTACATTTCATCCACCTTTGATAAGGAACTTAATATCCATTGGCAGGTCAACTTGTGACTTTATGCTGTGACTATAACTGCAAATTATGCTGCATCTTTCATTTTAAGTTATTCCCTGGGATAGGAAGCCGGTCCAAAGGCAGAAGAACTTTGGGTTATAAAGACTGAAGAAGGAATCTTACAGAAACAGTGCTTCCACGGTGGACAATGCTTACAGGATGGAATGCCAGGGAAGATTGCAATAAAATGTACAGAAGGGAGTTGGGTGCAAAAGAGCAAACACAAGACTGGGGAGCAAAATAGATCAGTGTGGGATTGGGGAGTCCAGAGACGGTTAAGCATGGAGCTGAGGTTCAGAGAGGGGCCCAAGGTCCGACTGCTGCAGGAAGCTAGGCCTGAGAATTCATCACGTTTTGAAGATTAGAACAAGCAGCTGCCGTGTTAGGATCTTACCAGAGTAGGAAGCAGGGCCCAGGAAAGAGCTGGCATACAGGCTGTAGCTTTGGCAAAGGGAAAGGCTGTGGACACTAAACCAACTTTAGGTTGAGCTCTGAAGTTCTATAATAATTGTGTCAGGTCAGAAGCTCGTGTTAGTAGCCTGAAGGGGCAGGTGTAGGGAAATAAGACTATTGGTGAGGAATGTCATGGAGTAAGATTTAAAGGAAGAGAGATGGTTACTGACTTTACAACATCTCTAGACATACTGGGCCTCCGTTAATTTTAATATACTTTGATTTTCAGCTTTTGTTCAGATTTTGTACCCTCTATCTGGGAAGTAAAGTGAAAGGGAATTAAACAAACATTTCTTGAATACCTGCCATTTAAAAGGTACTTGGATAAGCACTTTACATATTCTCACTGAGCTGCTCCAGGAGAGTGGGTTATTGTTTTCTCCATTTCACAGACAATACACAAGCTTATAGGTTAAGTAAGTCACCTAGTGCGCACAGTTGATAAATGGGGGCCTTTAGATTCACTTCCAGGGGTGTGAGATTCCAGAGTCCTCTCTCCTTTCACTCTACCATACTGCTTCCTACAGACAGATGTCTAGGATCAGACACCAGGGACTGGTCCTGGCACACAGAAGGCCCTCCGTACATCGCCGTCTTTCGTCCTCCCTCCCAGTCCTCCACCCCTTCCAACCTCTTAAAAGTCCACTGCTTTATTTTCAGAGGTTTTTAGTTGATTCTATACAGTTACTGTGTTAGGTTATAAAGTCACTTGCATATTCTTTTTTTTTTTTTTTTTTTCGTGAAGGAGGATAATATCCTGAATTTGGAAATTTTGGATAACTTTTTTGGGGGAAAGCAGAGGTTGATACATTTTATCTTACTCTTAAAAGCCAGATTCTCAGAATCTTGGAATACAGTGGTTTTTAAGAAATTCATGAAATAAAGGGATTTTCCAAGTTTTCTGAGAATGTGGCAAAAAAAAGGGTTATATTTCAACCTACATGATTTAGCTCCTTGGGCCCAATTCCACCGCAGGTCCACATGTCTGAAGCTCACTTTCTTGCACCATGGTGGTCTCTGCTGTCCAGCTCTTCCTGATCTTATTACTAATCATGTGAAACTTAAGTCTGCACTTCGCTGGCCCTCCCACTTATCTTCCAGCCTTGTATTTTTTAGATGTCTACAGGACATTGCTAACTGGAGCTCAAGATGTGAAAAACTGATAATTCTATAATTTTTCTTCCATTTTTCTCCACCAAATATGCATCTTTTCTCAATTCTGGCATTCTAATGTTCTTTTGGTCCTCATTGGAATAATTTTTGACTACTTCCTCTAATTTCCACTGCCACTGGAATGGACTTAAAATGAATGATCTCAAGTCCCAAGTGAGCATCCAAAATGGCCCTAAAATCCTAATACAGTTCCCTAGTAATTTACTTCTTTCCTTCTAAGATGATTTTATCCTTCTCTCCTTGCATTTCCCAAGCTTCCTCTATGTTCCCAATAATTCATCCAGATGACCTGCATCAGGCACCACATCGTCTGCCTCCCTTCTGCTTCTGTGAAGGAAGTGTCCCTGCTCCTGCCACTCCACTATGCTCAGGGTTCCAGCCTCTTTCACCTTCTTAACATCTTCCATTCAGCATTATCCCTTCCCTGTCTTGGATAATCTCTTTTTTTTTTTTTTTTGAGACAGAGTCTCACTCCATCGTCAGGCATCAGGCTGGAGTGCAGTGGTGCAATCTCGGCTCACTGCAACCTCTGCCTCCCAGGTTCAAGCAATTCTCCTGACTCAGCCTCCCGAGTAGCTGGGACTACAGGTGCATGCCACTATGCCCAGCTAATTTTTATATTTTTAGTAGAGGCAGGGTTTCACCATGTTGGCCAGGATAGTCTTGATCCCTTGACCTCGTGATCTGCGCACCTCGGCCTCCCAAAGTGCTGGGATTACAGGCGTGAGCCACCGCGCCTGGCCGATAATCTCTTTCTTTCTCTCTGTTGGATCATTCTCTCTTTCTTTCTCTCTGTTGGATCATTCTGCTCAACACACAAATACAACTTAGTATCAGGTATCTCAGAGAACATCCTTCTTTGATCTCACAGCCTACCTCTGGCATTGTACCACTCCTCTGCTCCCCTTCACAGAAACATTCCAGCAAAGAGCTGACCACCTCTCTCATCCCTCAGTCCTTCCTCAACCATCCCTAATTGGTCTGTCTTCTGCAACTCCACTACAATGGCCATGGTCAACTCACCAGTGATCTCCCACTTGCATAAGCAGTGATTTATATACTCCATCAGGGGTGCTCATCTAGCCTAACTGCCACCTTTCCTTAGAGTGCCCCCTCCTCAACGCTCTCAGGACCCTTTCCTACCTTGTTTTCCTCTTACCTTGTTGGCCACACATTCTCAGTTTCTTTTGGAAGCCCTCCTCCTCTACAAGACCTTGAAAAGTCCAAAGACTTTATCTTAGGCTCTGTTCTCTTTTGTTTTTAAATTCTCTTCCTATAAAACTCTCTCCCATTATGTAGTCCCTCCCCTACCACATTTACGTGGTTTAAAGTGCCATCTGCAAGCGTATTACTCTCAAATTTACAGCTCCATATGTGATCACCAGCCTGAGCTCAGACTCAGATAGCCAACTGTCTACTTGACATCTCCATTTTGAAATCCACAGGTATCTCAAACATAACACAGCCGAAATATAATTACAGATGTCAGCACTCATCCACTGTCCTTTCCTCAAGCTTTCCCGATATCAGTAAATGGTCCTACCATTCACTCATACCCAAACCTAAAGGTCAAACTTGAACCCTTTCTTTATCCTATAACCTACAATAGTAAGTCTTAACAGTTTCATACCCCAAATACACCCCAACCAATCCACTTCTCATCATTTCTCTGGCTACGCACCTCATGTAAGCCACCATAAGTTTTTGTCCCAACTAGTAGAGCAGCAAGGCTCCTGTCTTTTCTCCTGCTGTTATAACACCCATCCTCCTCACGGCAACCACAACAATCTCTTTAATATATATATCTATCAAAATAACTTAAAAAATACAATCTAAACTCCTATCCCCAGTCCAGAGCGCCCTAAACAATCTGGCCTCTTCCTATGTCTCTGATGAAGTCTTCCTTGATTCTCCAACTTGTTCCTAGTTTTCAGTCACACTGGCCTTCTATCAGTGAGTACTCCCAGTCCTCACTCAGGGGCTTTGCACTTGCTGTTTCATTTGGAATACACTTCTTCTGTACCTTTGAATAGTCTTCGAGTAGTTTTCTCTCTTTAAACTTGTTTTATGTTAACTGTCCCCTTCTCAGAGAAGATTCCCCTGACAAATTGAGTGGCCCTCATCACCTCTGCAAAATTATCCTACATGATCTTTTTCATATCACTTCTGTACCTGAAATTATTTACCGATTTGCCTGTTTTTGCTGTCTGTAGTTGTATCAGTTAGCTTTTATGGCATTAAAAATCACTCCAAACTTAGTCCTAAAGCAAACATTTATTGAGCTCACAATCCTTTGGGTGGGCCAATTGGACTGGGCTCAAATGGGTGGTATCTGGGTTAGGCTGGGCTTGCTCATGTGTCAGTGGCCAGGTGGGTGGCTCTGCTCCTGGGGGTTGCTTGGCTGTTGGCTGGGGTAACTGGGCACTGGGGCTAGGTTTCTCTTATCATCCAGCAGGCCAGCCCAGGCTTACTCACAGCGTGGATAACAAGATTCCTGAGAGAACAGAAATGTACTAGTCCTCTTGAGATTTGGTTTTGGCACTAGCACAATGTCTCTTCTGCCTCATTTTTTTTGGTCAAAGCAGCACAAACACTAGAAGTGGGGAAACAGTCTCTATTGCTTAAGGGGAAGAGGTACAGATTACATTGTAAAGGGATATGACGTGGGGAGAGAAGAATTGTAACCATTTTTGCGAACAACCCACCACAATGGTATATATTTGCAATTCATTTGGCATTCTTACAATTTGAATCCCTTTTTGAGTTTAATAAATTACTCACCTTATTAATATTTATAGGGCAAAGAATGTTTCCTTCTGTAGGAGCTGAACAAGTGCCATAATTTCTTTCCATTAAGGGCACAGGTACTTGTGCAATTTGGAAGAGAGAAAGGTACAATAGTAGGCTCCCTGTGGAATTCATTTTCTGGTTAGGGTGACAGCAAAGATGACTGTGCCAGGTTGGTATCACCTTATTTGCTGTACAATTATGTTCCTGGTGGGAAAGTAGTAAGAGTAAAAGCTGTAGCACTTGGGGCCCTGCTGCAATGAGCTGGTGATTTCCCCACCAGGCCAGTTCTATGGAAGGTTTTATATGTTGTTCCTGGAATCTTAAGTTTGAACCTTATTCTTTAGCCCTCTTAGAGATTCTGTGAGCTACTCAGTATTCTTCTAACACATTCTTTTTCTGTGTAATTCCCCAGGGTTGGATTTTGTTGCTCGCAGTGAAGAGCTCTGTTTCGGCGGCTGGCACCAGGAACGGGGTTTATTTTTCTTATATAACAAGAAGAGTGAAGTGGTTGCTAGATTAGTCCAGTTGCTCACACAGCTATCAAGGACTCTCCTATCTTCCTGTTTTGCTGTCTTTCATGTATTAACTTTTAATTTTCATGCTTGTTGCCCCTTAGTAGCTCCAGGTATTACTTCTGTGTTCTAGGCAGGAAGGGGGAAAATGGGATGGCACCAGCAGTTTCTGTTCCTTGTATCAAGAAAGCAAACATTTCTAGGAAGTGCTCCTTTTATCAAGAAAGGAGCCTCTCTTTTGTCCAGAAAGAGGGTCTAAACCAATCAGCTGACCCCCCACTGGCATCAGCAATTAAGAAGTACCTGGCTTTCTAGCCTCTAGGAAGGCATGTAGGGAGAAAGCTTGAGAATGTGCCAAATTAGATGACACCCAGTACCTATCACATGATTAGTGTCCTCCTTTCGAATGACAGTTCTGGGGGGCAGGGGCTCTGATTTATTCATTGCTGTCTCTTCTGGGCCCAGAAAAGCAACTGGCAAATATGTGGTTTCAAAATTCATTGACAACTGACTGATCTTTAATCCACCATCAAGGTCTGGAGATTCTTTCTTCAAAATGTGTCTTATCTCTTGCTTTCATTATGGAACCACTGTTTTATTCCAGGCCCTTAGTACATTAATAAAGATTTGTTTTCATGCTATATTTCTCCCTCCAGACTTTTCCAACCTCTGTATGCATTATATTCTGCTACTAGTGTATCACCTTGAATACCATTTTTATCTTGTCCTTTTCTTTCTCAAGGTATTAGCTATATTGTAGTAAATCCCAGTCTCTCAGCTTGGGATCTGACTCCTTGCATAAGCTGGTCTGTTGCCTCCCTGACATCAGCAATTTATTTGGTAATCACTCGCAAGTCCAGCTAATCTCATGGCCATCTGGTATACGCTGTCACAGCCAGTGTATGCAAAGGGAGCAGGCTGCACTGTGAAGGAAAGAAGGGAAACCAGGACAGGGAAGACTCTCATCATAGGTGACAGGTGGCCAAGCTGCTTAGGGCCAATGACCCACTCACTCTGAATTTGGACTTAGTCTGCTGCCTCACCAGTGGAACTCATATCAAGCAGAGGGTCTGAATGGGCTGAAGCAGGACTGGGCTGGCTCAGTCTAATCCGTGGGGTGCTCACAGCAGTCTTGTCACCTCAGAAGAAAAGTGGAGTGGAAACCAGGATCAATAGCAAACTGTCACAGAGACTGGCCCACAGGGTAGAAGATGGAGAGGAAGGCTGAAAGTCAGTGGCATGTAGATGTCCAAGGGCTTGCTCTCCAGTCCAACAGGAACCATGTCATTCCTGAACTCCTAGAGAACTTGGGACCAGGAACAGTCAGACGTGGTTCTTCTTGGTCTGAGGCTGGCGAGGAAGAGCACTTTGTGTTGGATCTCACTGCTGGCAGCGAGACTGCTGGATCTGGCAGGCACTGGTCCATCTTCCACTTGCCTTTAGCTCTCTACCTTTATGAGTGCCCTACCTTTTGTTAGAAACACATTCTTTGCTGGTATGCTACAAGCGATTTTTGAAAAGCTCTGGGGACACTTAGGATACATCTAAATTTGTTTGATGAAAAGCAATTTAAGCCATTTTTACAATAAAACAGAATAGACATGGATAAAATTGGCATGCTGTTTCAGACAAAATTAAGACTTAAATTTGAAGCTCTGATTAAAATTCTGGTTTATGATTATGTATTCATTCTTTTCTTTCATTAGGGGTACTTAAATGGAAATAATTGAGAGACACAGAATTCTAAGGCAAGTAAAAGGCCACTAGAAGCACTGTAATTATTATGGAAGTTGGTCATTAGAGATACATATGCTAGGAATTTAAATCAGAATTCAGAAATTTTCATTTTTAGAATGAATTAAAAAGACCATGTTTGAGATTTTTAAAAATATTATTTAACAGGAAGGGAGAATTTGTGATGACAGCATATAGTGGGAAGGACGGGAATAAAACTTCTATTTGAAGAGAATGTCTACTGTTTAAGGTAAAAAATCTCAAGTCAGTTTAAAAGAATTTCAAGGTATTTTTCTTACTTGAATAAAATAACCTATAATAAATAAACATTTAAAATAAATAAATATTAAAATGAGTAATTCCTTCTGAATAATATACTTTTATTCTAGAATGTCTATTTCCCCTAAGAAGGATCCTCCAAACCTTTTAAACTAACAACTTAATCTAATTGCTTGGATAGAATGAGACTTCCCTGTGTCATCTCTTCTTAGCAAACTGCAGTCTTTTAACATCTTAATACTGGTCTCTGGCAGGGTGCTAGTAGCATACAAGGGGAGATTTATCCAAAATCACTTCGTCCACTGGCTGCTTCTGATAATTTATTTGAAATCTCAAGGACCGCTTATTACTCAAAGAGAAAAGTATAAACCCAGAGTCTACTCCCCTGATTATGCTAAGCAGAAAGTGCTTTATTGTTTCAAATAATTAGAAATTATTTTGTGGATTGACTTGTCTCTTAAACTTAACTTGATTATATGTTTTGAGGATAGCTATATTTTCTTTCACTGTTAGTAGAGTTATTTCTTTTTACTATAAAAGAAAATATATGCTTTTATGGTATTTTAAACACTCTGGAAGACTAGCTACAGAAGAGGTGATTTATTCCTGACCATCAAATTCTTCAGAGGAATTAGCTTTTTTCATTCTTTCATTTAGCAAATAATTATTGAATTCTGACTGAGTATAACTCAGTAATTCTGTCTAAATTAAAAATAAGTTTAGTCAAACAACAGGAATGATAATGATACATTTTAATTTAGTATTGCTTAGAAAATTCCTGGGATATATAGAGTGCTATTTTATTTAATATTTCTGTTTCTGTATAAGACTATAACAGACTTCAAGAGCTTCTTCATTCTTGTCCTATGCATTAATCAGAATCACTGTGAATTTTAATTTAGAGTACATTTAGATCAGTTTCATCTGTTCAACCACTGGTGGAAATGTGAAATTCCTCTTGTCCATTATAGGCCCTATGTATACAACAACTATAAATTTACAATTTCTGGAGTTTGTTTTACTGCATGAACAATAATATTCACCTCCTTCACAATCCTTTCTCTCTTAGCTATCCCATGACTCAAATTACCTCTTCTAATTGAATACCTTTCAAATGCTCTCTTATTTTGATCCATCTCCAAATTTCCAGCATCAGATTAATACTTTCAGACATCATCACCTGGACGTCTTTCTATGACCCCAAATATGTTAAAAACAGTATGGATTTATCCAACTCTTGATTTAACATTGCTTTTGACGCATGTTGTCTGTTTTTGGTAGTGGTACCACAGGATTGTAAGACTTGAGCACCCCACTTAAACACGGACAAAGGAAGTACTCAGTAAGAGCTAACTCTTATCCTCTGTGACACTCCTGCTCCATGCAACTTTTGCTGAACTATGCTCAGTGTTGGATTTTTTACTTCTGATATATTGTTCATTTAAAGGATTAAATAAATCATCTATCTCCTTGCCTTCTACAACCAATCTATTGTTATGTTATTTTGAGTCTACCTCTGAAATTTTTTGGAAATAATTTCCTTCCTTTCTATTCCTATTCTCATTACTCTAAGTCAAGCCCTTATGAACTCTGGATTTCATTATTTTTAGAGCTACCTTACCAGTTTCTGTCTCCTCCCTCCGAATAATTTGACACAGTAATGTAAAGGACATCTTCAGTTCTGATTATTGTCATTTCCCTGCTCAAAAACCTTCAGCATTTCCATGTTCTATAGAATAGAACTAAAACTCCTTAGCCTGGCATTTTCCATCTCCACAGTTTGGTCTCAACACATACAGTGGCTTCAATGTTAGACAGAGAATAGGAATAGAAAAATTACTGCAAAGTGGTTAAGAGCCTTCACTATTTACTAATTGTGTGACCTTTGGTAAATTACTATTCCTTCCTCAACTCCGGTTTTTCTATTTGGAAAAACATGGATAATAATAGTACATACCTCCTATAGTTGTTATGAGGACTAAATAATTCATTTAAAGCATTAATGTGTCTAGTAAAAAGTAAGTAATCAGTACATTTTATTATTATAGCACTGTTAGAAGAATAAATGTGTATTTATGGAACTTGATATCAATTCAGTTCTTCTATGTTTTGGAAACGAGAACATGAGTCTACAGGACTGGGAATTAGGCTCCTGTACCATTCAGTTCCCATGTATTTCTCATTAGCAATTATTTCTAGATGAAGGGCTATGCTTGCTGTGCTGTATGGAGCACACTGAATGTTGTCCCGATTGCCTGCCTAAGCGGGTTATTAATAAAACCCAAGTGTCCACTAAAAAGAAACAATGTACTGATATATGCTAAAACATAGTTGAACCTCAAAAACATTATGCTAAATAATGCCAGACAAAAGACTTCCATATTGTATGATTCTGTTTATTTAAACTGTCAGAATAGTCAAGTCTATAAAGCCTAGAAGGTAGACTAGTGTTTGCCTTGGGCTGTGAGTGGAAATGAGGAAAGACTGCAAATGGGGACAAAGTGTTTTTTTGGGTTGAGGAAAATGTCCGCATATAGTTCCATGACATTTTATCACGTTTGTAACCACCACCACAAGAAAGATGCAGAACTGTTAATTCCACAAAGTCTTGCTTGGGCTACACCCCTTCACGGTCATACCTATTTCCCTCCCTGCACTATCGTTAATCCCTGCCAACCACTGATCTCTTCTCAATCTCTGGTAATTATGTCATTTTGAGAATGTTAGATAAATTAAATCATATAGTATTAGAGATCATTACCAATAATTTAATGCAATTATTGATATCGTAAGGTTTAAGTCTGCCATATTATTTTGTTTTCTGTTTTCTCTGTTTTTTTCATTTCTTTCTTTCATGTCTTCCTGTGAAATACTTTAACATATTTTAAAATTGTATTTTTATTCTATATTGTTTCTAGGCATATCTCTTTATATTTTTAATAACTGTTCTAAGTATTAAATTATACATACAAAACTAGCAGTCTACTGATGTGGGTATTTTACCAGTGTTAGGTGTAGCCCTTTAATTCTCTTTACCCTCCCTCATTTATAATTGTTTTAATATTTCCTCTACATTCATTGAGAGCCAAATAAGACAATATTATACTTTTTGCTTCAATTGTCAAAAACAATTTAGAAAATTCAGAAGGAAAGTTTATTGTATTTGTTCTTATTTTTATTCTTTCTGTTCTTTTTTCTTTCTTTATATTCCCAAATTCCTTCTTTTATCATTTACTTTCTGTCAGGTAACTTCCTTTAGTCATTCTCGTAGAGTATGTCTGCTGGTGACAAATATTCGTAGGTTGTCTTCATCTGAGCATGTCTTGGTTACCTTCATTCCTCAAGGATATTTTTGTTGGACATAGAACTCTGGTTGACAGGTCTTTTACCGTAGCACTTAGAAAATGGTTGCAGTATCCTTCAGGGCTTCTTGACTTTTGATGAGAAGTCAGCTGTCATTGGAATTGTTTCCCCCTTTTTTTTCCTGTAGGTAATGTGTCGTCTCTCTCTGGCTGCTTTCAAAATTATTTTCATTGTCTTTAGTCCTCTGAAGTTTGACAATGGTGTGTCTTAGTGTAAATTTCTTCAGGTTTATTATCCTTGGGGTTTGATCAGTTTCTTAAATCTGTAGTTTGCTTTTTGATAAATTTGGGAAGTTTTCAACCATTATTTCTGGGAATATATTTTGAGGCCCACCTGCTTCCTCCTCTTCTTCTGAGCTCTTTTCTTATAGTTCTGCAAGTCCCTGAGGTTCTGTTCAAATTTTTTTCAATCTATTTCCTCTCTGTCGTTCAGATTGGGTAATTTCTATTGCACTATCTTCAAGTTAACTATATAATTATTTCCTGTCTTTTCCATGATGCTGTTGAACCCACTCATTGTGTTTTAAAATTTTGATTACCATATTTTTCAGTTCCAGGATTTCCATTTGGTTCTTCTTTATATCTTCTATTTGAAAGGCTTTCTATTATTTCATTTGTTTCAAGTACATTTGGAATTGCTTGTTGAAGTAGTTGTATAACATCTGCTTTAAACCCCTTGCTGTATAATTCCAACCTCTGTGTCATGTTGATGTTGTCATTTGTTGACTGAGTGTCTTTTTTTTTTTTTTTTTTTTTTTAAAAATTTCAAACTATTTTGCCCAGGCTGGAGTTCAGTGGTACCATCTCAGCTCACTGCAACTTCTGTCTTCCGGGTTCAAGCGATTTTTATGTCTCAGCCACCTGAGCAGGCTACAGGTACACACCACCATGCCTGGCTAATCTTTGTATTTTTTGGTAGAGGTGGGGTTTCACTGTGTTAGGTAGGATGGTCTCAAATTCCTGACCTCAAGTGATCCACTTGCCTCGGCCTCCCAAAGTGCTGGGATTACAGGACACTGTGTCTGGCCTGACTCAATGCCTTTGTCACTGAAGTTGAGATTTACCTCATTCTTGGTATGATGAGTGCTTTTTAAAAGTTGCATTCTGGACATTTTGGTTACTACATTATAAGACTCTGGGTCCTATTTAAATCTTATGTTTTAGAAGACCTCCTCTGGCACTACTGGCAGGGGAAAGGGAACTCAGTCCTCTTTACTACCAGATGTGGATGGAAGCTCTCACCACTTACACTGCCTCATTTGACATCCTGAGGAGGGGTACACCTTATTACTGCTGGGCAGGGAAGGGATTTCAGGCTTTGATATGGTTTGGCTGTGTCCTCACTCAAATCTCATCTGGAATTGTAGCTTCCACAATTCCCACACATTGTGGAAGGGACCAGTGGGAGGTAACTGAATGCTGAGGGTGGGTCTTTCCCATGCTGTTCTTGTGATAGTGAATAAGTCTCACGAGATCTGATGGTTTTATAAAGGGGAGTTTCCCTGTACAAGCTCTCTCTCTTGCCTGCTGCCATATAAGAAGTCCCTTTGCCCTTCCTTCATCTTCTGCCATGATTGTGAGGCTTGCCTAGCCATGTGGAACGGTGAGTAAATTAAACCTCTTTCCTTATAAATTTCCCAGTCTTGGGTATGGCTTTATTGGCAACATGAGAACATATTAATACAGGCTTCCTTTGTGGTCTCATTTACCCTGCAGAGTGTGGTAGGGAGGAGGGGTGGGGACAGACCCATCACTACTAAACAGTGGTGAAAGTTCTGGCTTCCCTCTGGGCTGCTTCTGATACCAACAGGGAGTGTGGCAGCTTTACTACCAGATGGAGATGGAAGTCTTGGTTCCCCACTTGGCCTTCACTGATATCACCCTGTGGAGGAAAGACAGGGATGCCTCATTATCACTGGGGAAGGGCAGAAGTCAAGGCTTCGCCAGGCAGATGAGACTATGGTGAGGCCTGGGTTATTTCCTGTGGTGTTTAGCTGGGGTAGGGCAGGTTAAATGCGTAAATGTTTTTTGAGCATTCCATCATGACCATCTAGTTTTTCAAAAGTTTTTAGTTAATTGCCTAAATGTTTTCTGTCTTGCTAGGTTGCCCCTTTCCTGGACCCCTGGCTAGAGAGAGGTGACTTTCATTGGTGCATTTTAAATCTGCTCCTGTTAGTGTTTTTGGGTCACTGACTTCTCTAGCACCTAGTTTGGGATACATGGGACAAAAAGAAAACCCAGAGAACACACTGCTGTGTCATTCCTTGAGTTCTGTGATTCTTAGCCATTCTGCCTTCTTGTCTGTATCTTTCAGTGTATTCGCTTTACCTATTATGTCCGGGGTTTTCGGGTATACTTAGTGAGATGAATTGGGAGAAGTGGTCTCCTCCATTTTGGTTGGACTATTAATTCTCTGCAACTCATCTGACCATTTCATTTTGCCATTCTGCTTCATAATGTAGGAGTACTGACTTACATGACCAACAAGTAAATTGCATAAAGACATGAAAAGGCAAATAATGGGGTTTATCAAAGATATCTCTTCACTATTAAAAATTAAGCTTTGAAGTCCTATCATAAGAATGCATGTTAAATAAAAAGAAAACCTAAAATATTTTTCAATATGTGGATATGTGTAATTTTTTTTGAAAAATATGATATTACCAAAGACTTGCACATGAATGCTCATAGAAGTATTATCTGCAAGAATCCCAAACTGGAAATAACCTAAATGTTACTCAAATGGTGAATGAATAAATAAAATACAATAAAATCATACAATAAAATATTTGAAAATAATAAGGAATGAAGTACTAATATATGCTACAACCTTGATGAACCTCAAAAATATTATGCCAAGTGAAAGATGGCAACCACAAAAGACCACATATTGCATGACTCCATTTACATGAAATGTTCAAAATAGGCAAATCCATAGAGACAGAAAGTAGATTCCTGGTTGCCTGGGGCTGGTGTAGGGGTGGTGGGATAGGTACAGTTTCCTTCTTTCTTTCTGAGGTATTCTAAAATTAGATCATTGTAATCTTGGAACAACTCTGAATATTCTACAAATCACCGAATCATCTCCTTTTTTTTTTTTTTTTGAGAGGACTCTGTTGCCCAGACTGGAGTGTAGTGGTGGGATCTCAGCTCACTGCGACCTCCACCTCCCAAGTTCAATTGTGAATCACCCACATTAAATGGGTTAATTTTATGGCATGGAAATCATATATCAACAAAGCAGTTTAAACAACTAGATGGTCATGATGGAATGTTCAATATAAGGAAGCATATAGGAGCCCTCTCTGCCCTCTATTTTCAGTCTAGGCAGTTATTTGTGTCAAACTAACCAAATGACTTGGCTGAAACAATAGCATGAGACAGTTTTGCTATGAAAAAAATGTTGGCTTATGTATGTTCGTTCAACATAGTAAAAAAACGAAGGGATGAATCTAGTGAAAATTAGAGTATTCCTAGGTGATAGGATAATATGTACAGCAGACTACCACGGCACACATTTACATAGAACAAACCTGTATATGCTGCACATGTACCTC
Organism: Cacajao melanocephalus; assembly: GCA_963573385.1. NCBI lineage: Eukaryota > Metazoa > Chordata > Mammalia > Primates > Pitheciidae > Cacajao > Cacajao melanocephalus. Next base: position 38,950 of record CAUYLG010060753.1, on the reverse strand, counting down.
TGAACTTAAAATAACAGTTAAAGAAAAAAAAAAAAGAAAATTAGAGAGTAAGTCTTGAATACATTTGCTATCCTAATGACAACAGTCTGTGTATACTCAAATCTTTGCTAGTTCTCTCTTCCTTTCAAATAATACATTCCATACCATAATCTTCTAGATAGTAAAGTGTATTTGGGCTGAGTTTGCCTTCTCTCTACCTCTAAGCACCATGAAGACGGGGCCTGGGACTGTCTTATCTGTAGTCACATGGACAGGATCTGACAGTGGATAGAGATCAGGCTGTTTGGTTATCACAGGACTTTAGGTTGTAGACAGGCATGCTAAGGCATGAGGAAGGTCCAGTAGATGGGACTGGGGATAACCAGGTTCAGGAGGGCAGGGTACAGGCAGATAGACATCAGGGAAAATTAAAGTGTAGAACAGGAGATGGTCCTATTCCATCAGATCATAGCAGATCAGTGCTTGGTAGAAAAAGCCAGGAAAGAATGGTCTCCTGGCCAGCCTGCATTGGGTGCTGCTTGATGTTATTTTACATTTGTGTGGAAGGCCAAGGCAGGAGGACTGTTTGAGCCCAGGAGTTCGAGACCAGTCAGGGAAACAGAGTGAGACCAAGTCTCTAAAAACATAAAAAATTAGCTGGATGTGGTAGTCCCAGCTACTCAGAAGCTGAGGTTGGAGAATCACTTGAGCCTGGGAGGTCGAGGCTGCAGTGAGCCATAACTGTACCTCTGTACTCCAGCCTGGGTAACAGAATAAAACTTTGTCTTAAAAAAAAAAACCAAAAAACAAAAAAACAAAAAAACAAAAAGAGAAAACAATGTAAGACACAATACATTTATGGCTGCTAACCTACAGCAGGTTCTCAGTGCCCACCACAAGGCTGCTATACCTTCTCTTCCAATCTCCCTTTCATTCCACTGGATGACTATTCCACAGCTTCTCCTGTCTCATTAGATTAATAACACCACCTCCCCCTCATTCGCACCCTCAGTGGATGGCTTCACATCCTAGGTTGCTGAGATGGAGAGGCAGTCAGAAGGGAAGGTCACCTCCACAGCATCATTGCCTATCTTTCTGCTACTGGACGTGGCCTTCTCTGTAATCCCTGCTGAGACATACACCTCTGTTGTGCATTATATCCCATCTCCTTGTTATGCACTCAAGGATGTGGCTCTAATAATTCTTGCTGTTCTTACCTGCAGCATTAAATCTTCCCTTTTGACTGGATCATTCCTATCAGCATACACACATACTACACCTCAAACTCTAACTGATTTTACACATGGAAAAACAAACTAACAGAATGAAAACTAACAAAAAATTTATTTCCATATGCTGACTCCAATCCCTCTCCTTCTAAGTTTTCTCTTGCCTCTGTGCCCAATGAGGATTTTATCCCTACTGTTCTACCAAAAAAGGTCTTGTTGAGGTTAGAGATAAATGCCACATTGCTAAAGCCCATGGTTAGTTCTCAGCACTCCTCTTATTTAACGTATGAGTACCATTTGACACAGTTCGCCACTACCTCCTTTTGAAACACTTCTTTCCTTTGGCTTCTAGAACCCTACTCTGTTGATGCACCTTTTCCTCATAAACTCCTTTGCTGGTTCCTCAGGCCTACTGAGCCAACCTCTGCAGTAAGACCCCAGGAAATTCATGTGAACTTTCAAGCCTGGAACGCGATGGTTTAGATACATATTGACATGTGCCAGAGACAAGTGATACCAAGGAGAGGGCATGGTGGCTCGATTGGACAACAGGGGTACCTGCTCTCTGTCCTCAATTGGAGCTGTGGGAGTGGAATGTATACTACAGGAGATGCTCAGAAAAGGAGAGCCCATTTTGTGCTGTCTTATATGTAAGAAATGTTACCTTTCCTAAAAGTGCCCCAAAAGGATCCCTTTAATTGAAATTCCTTCAGTATCAAAACAGAACTGATCAATGTGAATTGTTAATCAGACATAGATTATAGAATTCAAGAGAAAATCAAGAGAAATGCTACATTAGTCCTTAGCTATTTAAGGGCAGATTACATCTGACCCCAACCTTTTTGAATTTGTCCTTCAATTTGGAGCTGGTAATGATATAATTCATGCCTATGGCTACCTGTAAACACAAATTTCCTTACTGATTTAATAGCCATGTCTTGTGTAGACAGTGATAATTATAAATGAAGGTTTGTATCAAAGAAGACACTACAGTTTCTCTTATCTACACCTCACTCTTGCTCTTTCTTCCCATTCCTCTCTACTCCTCTCTCTATTTCTCTCTCATAGGCGGCCTGTAACAAAGTCAGAATTTGTGAGGCAAAGTGTGCAGTTTCATGATCTTTTTCCCTTTGTGATTGGTGTGGGACAACATTGTGGCACACATGCTTGAACCTGGTCCTGTTTCCCCAGAGGGCCCCTTACCTTGTTTTTGTTGTTCAGAGCTAAGGCAGGAAGCCCAGTAGGAAAGCCGATTAGATGAAGCATCTTCAAGTCCGATTAGACCACAGGTAGTCATTAGAAGGATCAGGTGCCATCTGGAGACTTCATGTGTGACAAAGTCCTGAAATATGTTCAAACCCCACTATGAGTAAGGGGAGCAGTGGAAGCATGCTGGGTATGCAGAAGCATAAAATCATAGCATTTCATCATGTGCTGCTTCTGCTGTTTGTCCTGTGTTATGCTGAGTCACCAAGTTGTGTATACTCACAGTCATTTCAGAAGTACACCAATGAGGTAATAAGCAAGAATGCCTAAATAAAACAAAAGGCTTCATTCTTTTCTTTTTTAATGATTACCAGGAGCAAGTACTGACTTAGAAACTTATCAGAATGAGAAAAATGTCAAACAATTTCATTTTTAGCTGCACAATAACAACTTTGTCCCTTTAACATAAATAAATGAGGGTTAAAAGTTGTCTGGGAGAGAAATGCTTGGGTATTGGTGAAGTATTTTTTTCTGGAGAAGAACACTAGGCAAGAAAGAGGATGCAAGGGAAACCTTCATAAAGAAGATTTCAGAACTGCAGAGCATGCTAGGAGCTGGCTTGTTTCTGGCTGTGGTCTCCTTAAGGCGAGCACTGTCTGGTGATTAGCATCACTGTGGATTAAATTAATCGGCTGTACTCAATCCCTTGCTGGACATACTGAGAATAAATCCAAAGACATTAGTTTCTTTGCACGAAATGAGGTTACATATCCAGTGACATTTATTTGAGCAATTTAAACAACTTAAACATCTTTTTCTTTTCTTAATAAGGGAAGTTTCAAGTTCTGGTAAGTACAAAACTATTTGAAATCTTTCTTTTGAAAATATTCTCTGTTTTGCTAGTTGTATTTTGTTTTTCATGTTATACCTAGATTATATATCTGTGTTCTGTGTTTAACTGTTAGAAAAAGAATAAATGTTACTAATATTATCTTTTACCTAAATATGCCAGTAACCTTCACAATATGCTGATATTGAAGTAGAATGGAACTTCAGTATCAGGAAATCAAGTAATTCTAGTTTATTCAAATGAGTCATGTTTACTTTGTTTCTCACAATAAAAGTACTATATGCTTCTTATAGACTTCTAGGCAATACATTAAAGAAGAAGGCAGCTACTTGCAATTCAACAATACTGTGGCTACCACAGTGAGTAACTGTTATGTTTCCGTTCTGAATCGCTTCTCCCAACTCTACTCCATAGGCTTATGAAAATCTGAAACGAACTAATTTTGCTTGCAACATCAAGTCTCTGAATTGTCAAAAGAATGAACATTCTGTATATTCTGTATTTATCAATTTTCCATTTTTTCTACTTCATTATTTGTGACTTGTCTGAATTCACAATATGTGGTAGAAAATTAAACTTAAAATATAATTAGTGAAATGACGCATGTAAATCTGTCATGTTTTGTCAAGTGAGTGGGAGAGTGAAGACACAGCCCTCTTGGTAGAGGCATCTATTTAGTGCTGAGCAGCACAGCTGCAAATGATTGATTTAAGTGGGGTTTGATTGAAACTAATGATGCCACAGATAAGCCTAGCCACAGTTGAGCCTAAGGGTGTTAAAAAATCTGCTTAATATTAAAGAGCAATGAAAGTATGCATGATAGCTCCCCGGTCTAAGTTTAGGCAATAAAGAGGCTCTGCAGAGAAGAGACGATGTTGGTAGCAAGCTGTCACGTCATTAGAAGCGGATTTTAAGGCAAAGAGTTTTTGTAAACGAGCCTCCTTGCTACCCATAGGGAAGTCAATGGTGAGGAAAGTGGAGGGCTTCAAGATTCTACAGTTACCTCTTCCCACCTCCACTTCTTCAGCCTCAACTTCTAGGAGAATTAAACCATTTTATGCTGCTTAGTTTGTTTGTTCCCTAGGTAGCCCTTAAGTATATTACTGCCTTATTCCAACTTTAGAGGTCGTAAGATAAACCTTATTATTGAAAATGTATGTAAGGATACACTGCTAGATTCCCATCCAAATTCTGATTAGTTTTTAAAACTGATTAAGAATGGAGCACGGCTAACATAGGAGAACTCAAACAAGTTATGGAAGGCTGGTAGCTCTGTTTCACAAAAGTGGGCACTCTACTGTCAAAACTTAATGAGCACTTTGGTAGTCTTGCTCATGTGCACCAGGTAAATGCCATACCACCTCTGCCTTCTTCCTGGAGGGCATCTCTACCACTGTGCCTCTGGCATCTCAACTTTACACAGGCTTTCCTCTGGAAATTGCCCTTTCTTCTCACTCCTACCCCCAATCCCTCAGGCTGTATCAGACATCCCTCCTTAATATTCTCTTGGTACCACAACTCTTCCTCTTCTTCAATTGAGCTATTGAGTTACTCTGTGAACTTCCCATGGACTCTGTAGGAAATGCACATTATTAAGATAGGGCAAAGGCTGTTTCACTTCCTTCAAAAATACTTTGGTTTGCATTGTCTTTCCAAATGATGACATTGTTCACTCAATGAATATAAATCCTTTTATTCAATGATAATACCTAATCTTTATCATGTTCTGGGTTTTACACACAAGGTCCCCCTTATCATAGGCTCTTAAGACTCACGCACAAGTATGCAGAATCTCAACTCTCTACCTAAAAGTTCCCCCAGTGAATTCTAGGAGTGCCCAGAGATTCTCTCACACACTATGAAGATGATGTGAACTTGTATTTTTGTTTTGTTTTCACCACAGCAACCACCCTGGCAACCACCCTGTTGGAAGCACCTTCTCTGCAAATGCTCCTCCACTGGTGAGGACCTGGCATCTTCCCAGGTCACAGTACCTTCAGCACCTGCCCTTCATGCACTGGGCTCAAAACCAATGCTCAGGGCTGGGTAGCAGTGGGATAGGGACAATGGCAGCTGCCTCTTTCCTCCTATTGTCTTTATCTTCCATGTTTTCCCTCCTGCCCCCAGCACAGAATCTTTCTCTTTAGCCAAAACCGACAAACAAAACTGCCCACAAAAATCTTAGCATATTGGCTTAGCACATTGTGTTTAAAAAGTGGTCACCAGGTTACAGCTCTCCAAATAGTGAGATTCAGGCATTAAACAAGTGACATTAAGAGCTTCATGATGCACCTACACTAAAAAAAAAAAAAAATGATTTTCCAAAATTAGGTCCCAAATGTGTCCCAAATATTATTCCTGTACAATATTTTCAAATAAACATATAAGTAAATCAACCAAAATATAATTGAAGGCAAAGAGTTCTAAAGTCTTATTCATTTTTGTTTTGTTTTGTTTTTCTTGAAACGGAGTCTCGCTCTGTCACCCAGGTTGGGTGTGCAGTGGTGTGATCTCGGTTCACTGCAACCTCTGCCTCCTGCATTGAAGAGATTCTCCTGCCTCAGCCTCCAAGTAGAGTAGCTGGGACTACAGGCGCACACCACCATGCTCAGCTAATTTTTGTATTTTTAGTAGAGATGGGGTTCCACTATTTTGTCCAGGCTGGTCTTGAACTCCTGACCTCATGTGATCTGCCTGCCTCGGCCTCTCAAAGTGCTGGGATTACAGGCATGAGCTACCGTGCCCAGCCTAAAGTCTTATTTAAATACTGAAGGAACTCATCCTTCTCATCGTTGCTGAAGCCATGGTGATTAAGCAGCCTGCCCAAGGTCAGACCACAGTTGACCAGATGAGGATGAGAAGAGGTTGCAGTTTTGCTGACTCCGTTACGAAGCTGGATTCCGCAGCTCCTGATACACATGTCTGCTACAGCTGCTTTTTTTTTGTCTTAAGTATTATAATTACTTTAAACCTCTGAGGAAGAAGGAAGGGAAGATATCTAATTTCTAGGCTGATCTTCAAATTTTTTTTCTAAGTAACATTTAAATAAGATTTGCAAATCAGATTGGAGATATATGAAGAATCTTGGATAACAGCTTGCAAACATTTAAGTAGATGATTTGGGCCAGATTTATGGCTGATATACAATGATAAACATGCCTTTTTCCATCTCTATATTACCAATTACATTCATTTTGTTTGTTTAATTTGTCATCAAGGCTGCAGGACTTTCTTATTGTGTCAAAAGGCACTAATAATTAAAATTATTTCAAACAATAGAAAACAGCCACAAAATGCCACAAATGAAAACAAGGCCAGACCCAGATAAATCCATCCACTTGCTGTTCATTTGTCAATCAAACTCTGGTTTCACTGAGAAGTGGAAAAGGAAGACCTTAGTGCTTTGCTGAAAATTACTTTTCTTGAATTCTCTCCTGAAGTTTTAACTTTAGAACTACTAGTGGGACCAGTAACCAGACTGCACCAGTTTTAGCAGCCCATAGCAATGCTGTCATTCATTCAAAGAACTTTTTTTGTTTAGCGCAGTGTTTCCCAAATTTAGATAAGCAGTGTGTGAGATGATTTGCCTGCATTTTAGATAAGCAGTGTGTGAGATGATTTCCCTGCAATCTGCAGTGGAAAGATCTGATAGTATCGTAAGATAGTTCTTACTGAAGGTTCTATGTGACACATTCCTCCTAGAAATGTCAGGTACATTTTCCTCCAGACAATTTGAACTTTAAAAACATTTCCTGTTTCTCCTCTATTTCTGTATTGTCAGGATACAAGGACTAAATTGATGAATTCCAAAACTCTCTTTTCTCAGTGGATGGTTTCTGATTTGTATCTCTGTTGTTTTTTAAATTGTACAATAATACCTGCTAATTTTAAAGGTTCACAATGTTGAGCAATGTATAAAAAACATGAATATTATCCAGAGTTCTGCAATCCAGAGATAGCCACATCAACACGGGGCTGTATAATATTTCTGGACTTTTCCCCAAATCATATAACTCAGTCATGTGCCACATAACACTACTGGCCCCATAAGACTATAATACCATATTTTGACTGTATCTTTTCTATGTTTAGATACACAAATACCGCTGTGTTACAATGCTGACAGTATTCAAACAGTAACATGCTGCACAGATTTTTAGCCTAGGAGCAATAAGTTATACCATAAAGCCTGGGTGTGTAGTAGGCTATACCATCTGTTTGTGTAAATACACTGTATGATGTTCACACAATGATGAAATCACCTAACGATGCATTTCTCAGAACTTATCCTCATTGTTAAATGATGTGACTGTATGTATACGTTTAAATCAATGGCATAGAATGTTTTGCAAACTGTTTTTTTTTTCGCTTCGTAATATGTCATGACCATCTTTCTATGCCAAAAGATATATCTATAAGGTCATGTTTAACGGTTGCATAGTTTTCCATTGCGTGGGTGTATATGTGATAATTTATTTATCTAGGCCCTTATTAGTGTTTTTAAGTTTTTAACTTTTAAATTATAAATACCCTTATTTAACTGTTTATTTCTTTTTATTATAAGTCCCTTAAAATTATCTTTCAAAATTGACAGGTATAATGAATGAATAAACGAATAAAAGAATAAACTTCTAAGAATATTCTGGATGTCTGCAACTATATTTAGCATGCATTAGTATTACCACGTATTCGCTATGCTGCTGTGATTCTGGAGATGAAAAATTTTCTTTCTCTCCAGGTCTCAGCCAAAATGAGTGATACCCCTTCTACTGGTTTTTCCATGATTCATCCTCCTTCTTCTGAAGGTCAAGTTCCCTCCCCTCGCCATTTGAGCCTCACTCATCCCGTCGTGGCCAAACGGATCAGTTTCTACAAAAGTGGAGACCCCCAATTCGGCGGGGTCAGGGTGGTGGTCAACCCTCGCTCCTTTAAGTCCTTTGATGCTCTGCTGGATAACTTGTCCAGGAAGGTGCCCCTACCTTTTGGAGTGAGGAACATCAGCACCCCTCGGGGCAGGCACAGCATCACGCGCCTGGAGGAACTGGAGGATGGAGAGTCGTACCTATGTTCCCACGGCAGGAAGGTGCAGCCTGTGGACCTGGACAAGGCGCGTCGGCGCCCACGGCCCTGGCTCAGCAGCCGGGCCATCAGCACGCATGCGCCGCCCCACTACGCGGCCGTCGCTGCTCCCGGCATGCCCCGCGCCCCACGGAGCCTTGTGGTCTTCAGGAATGGTGACCCGAAGACGAGGCGTGTGGTTCTTCTGAGCAGAAAGGTCACTCAGAGCTTTGAGGCATTTCTGCAGCACCTGACGGAGGTCATGCAGCGCCCGGTGGTCAAGCTGTACGCCACGGACGGAAGGAGGGTGAGCGTTCTGGAGGCTCCTCGAGCTTGAGCTCATTTTGGGCACCCTACTACTTGGGTTCGTGTGGGGTGTAAATGGTGGTCCCGGGGAAGGAAGTCCTCGTTCCTCCCTGCCTGTGTATGTGAGTGCGTGTGTGTGCCCATGGTGCCTTTGTTCCGCTGTCAGAATCTGACTGGAATCTCATCTTTCCCTCACGCTGCCTACCCCTTTCTGTTTTCCCTGAGCCCTGAGTTATATAATGTTTTCGCGTGGAATCCAATCTTGACGATATTTTCTGGAAAGGAGTGGCGAAGAGTAGTAGTTTCATAGAGGAGGCATTTTCCTGGGATCCTTGCTGGGAGGTAACTGACCCTCCCACCCCACCTTGACTTTTGGTATTTCTGCTTGTTTTGTATACACCATTGGTGCCTAAGAAGATGCTTGGTGGTGATGTCTTTCAGGCCTAGGAGGTTGTTGATTTGATTCCATCAAAGTTATAAAATTATCACTTAGAACAATATGTGCTCATTTCAGGATAATGACTCTGGTCTCTTTTAGGTTCCCAGCCTCCAGGCAGTGATCCTGAGCTCTGGAGCTGTGGTGGCAGCAGGAAGGGAGCCATTTAAACCAGGAAATTATGACATCCAAAAGTACTTACTTCCTGCTAGATTACCAGGGATCTCTCAGCGTGTGTACCCCAAGGGAAATGCAAAGTCAGAAAGCAGAAAGAGTAAGTCACTTACTAATATATAGCCCATATTTTTAGCCCTGAGATTTTTTTGCCTCAAGGACAGCAAAAATCTGTGTTTAAATGTCCAGTTTCTTTCACCACAGAAGTGAAAAGAAGATTTAAAAACATTCCTAACTGAAATTAGTTATATTTATAGTTGGAAAGAGTCATAGAAATTATCTATATTTTAGACTTTTCCAAATCAATTATATGTCTGTTTAAATTGATTATGTGTGCTTTTTTGCATAAAGTACCTAGTTTTAAAAAAATGCCAGCATTCTTTGCTTTAGAGTGGAATCTATGTAAGTTTCTTCTTTGCAGAATTTTCTCTCAATAGTACTATGCAGCGTTCATAGCTGACCTCAGCAGGTTAGCAGATTGACTGTATTTTTTCAAATCTGTGCTATGTGCTCTGCCTTCTGAAGTTATTCCTATAAAAATCACAGGTCCTTAGATCTACTTTTTATTTATTAAAAAAAAGGTTCATGCAACCAATTCATGCTGGTTAACGTAATGTAATTTGATAATTCTGTAGGATCTGCTGCACAGTAGCATTATCCTTTGGATAGGGAAGGAAGAGGGCCTCTTCAGGCCCAATGATGTGGGATAAGCTGTAAATTGCCTATGCAGCATGGCTAATCTCATTATTCACTGTACTCAGTATTTCCAGGGAAACTAGCTCTTTGCTAAGTACTGATTGTTTTTTATACTTAAATTTAAGTTTTTATCTCTTTAGACTTGGATAATATGTATTTTATGTAGTATTATACTCTCTGCTTACTGCTAATGTAGGTGAAACTCATCCATTATTTATTGTTGTTTAATTATTTTGTGGATATATTCAATTGATAATTATTAATGCTTCTATTTTGTAAGCATTAGTTTGCCACATACATGTTATAAATATAGTAGCGCTGTTTCACCTTTTGTCATTTTACTAAAATGGTTCTATTATGCCTGATACAGGTTACTGAGTATGGTTTTTGATGATTACACAGAATCTGAGGGATTTGTTAAGTTTTACTTCAAAAAATTGAGTGAGACACATTGATTTACAATTTATGTAAAAGCATATAAAAAATAAGAGAAAGTATTTCTGGGTTTATACTCTGCAATGTTAAAGCAGCTTACTTGATGGCAAGTATGTGCAAATCTGTATAGACTTGCTAATAGGATTTTTTTTTTTTTGAGACAGAGTCTTGCTGTGTTACCCAGGCTGGTCTTGAACTCCTTGGCTCAAGCGATCACCTGCCTCAGCCTCCCAAAAGTGCTGGGATTACAGGCGTGAGCCACTGCACCTGGCCCAGGCATTTTGATCGAATTTAAGAAGCAAAAGTGCCAAGGTTAATGATGAAGACACATGTTACTATGTCTAGTTCTGTTCTCTCTTGTGCCCCATATTAAGTAAGCTGCAATGATTATGCAAAGTGCATGCTAAATTAATAATTACTACTTGATTAATTCAGTGTTAATTATAAAAAGTTTATGCTTTCTGTAATCCCAGCACTTTGGGAGGCCAAAGCGGGTGGATCACGAGGTCAAGAGATCGAGACCATCCTGGCAAACATGGTGAAACCTTGTCTCTACTAAAAATACAAAAATTAGCTGGGCGTGGTGGTGTGCCACTGCACTCCAATCTGGCACCTGGCAACGGAGTGAGACTCTGTCTCAAAAAAAAAAAAAATTGCTGCTTTCATAAAGCTATAGATACCTCTTTTGATATGTGTAGGTGAGAAGATGAATACCATCATAAATTGTTGCTTGCCTTGTTTGAATAGGTAAGCGGTACTTGGTTAGAGTCCAATTTCAGTATTGGTAAACAAAACAACAAACTGAAAACCCACAAAATACTTTTATCTTTGATAGAATTCTTAGCAGTTTTTACTTTATACATTTTTAAAATTAAAATTACCTTACTAAACTTTTTAACGTTAAAATTCTCTGAACCTCCTCATCGAAGGTGAAGTAGAATTAGAGATCTCTTCTAAAGAGTAGTTTGAAGATATGTACCACTATTACAGTAGGTTTTCTCAAGGAACTATTGGGAAAATACATAGGTCAGGCATAGTGACTCACTCCTGTAATCCCAGCACTTTGGGAAGCTGAGGCAGGTAGATCACAAGGTCAGGAGATAAAAAAATCCTAGCCAACATAGCAAAACCCCATCTCTACTAAAAATACAAAAACAATTAGCTGGGTGTGGTGGTGTGCAGCTGTAGTCCTAGCTACTTGGGAGGCCGAGGCAGGAGAATTGCTTGAACCTGAGAGGCAGAGGTTGCATGAGCCGAGATCACACCACTGCACTCCAGCCTGGCGAGAGAGCAAGACTCTGTCTCAAAAAACAAACAAACACACAAACAAACAAACAAAAAAACCCAAAAAACTTAGAGCTTAGAAACATATCAGTAATATTTTATTATGAAATACAGAAAATATGCTATTTTTCATACTAATTATTTTCCTTTTTCTTTTTTTTTCCTTTGCTGCCTCTTCCTTTGGATATTTCTAATTTCTCTGCCTTTCATATTATATTTTGATGTGGGCACCTTTTACTCGTAAAATCTTTAAAGTAAGCACACACGTGTCTTCAAGCTCAAGGTCCCAGATTTATTCTGTTTCTTCTGAGAAAACACATAATAATGATTGCTACTTAGACTATTCTTTTGTACCTGAAAATTACTTGGCCTTAGAAAAAAATGATTCTCAGAATTTACCAATATATCCTTCTGAAGATGATATTGAGAAATCAATTATTTTTAATCAAGATGGCACTATGACAGTTGAAATGAAAGTTCGATTCAGGATCAAAGAGGAGGAAACCATAAAATGGACAACTACTGTCAGTAAAACTGGTCCTTCTAATAATGATGAAAAGAGTGAGATGAGTTTTCCAGGAAGAACAGAAAGTCGATCATCTGGTATAAAGCTTGCAGCATGTTCATTCTCTGCAGATGTGTCACCTACAGAGCGAAGCAGTAATCAAGAGGGCAGTTTGGCAGAGGAGATAAACATTCAAATGACAGATCAAGAGGCTGAAACTTGCAGTTCTGCTAGTTGGGAGAATGCTACTGTGGACACAGATGTCATCCAGGGAACTCAGGATCAAGTAAAGCATCGTTTTTATAGGCCCCCTACACCTGGATTAAGAAGAGTGAGACAAAAGAAATCTGTGATAGGCAGTGTGACCTTAGTATCTGAAACCGAGGTTCAAGAGAAAATGATTGGACAGTTTTCCTATAGTGAAGAAAGGGAAAGTGGGGAAAACAAATCTGAGTATCACATGTTTACACATTCTTGCAGTAAAATGTCATCAGTATCTAACAAACCAGTACTTGTTCAGATCAATAACAATGATCAGATGGAGGAGTCATCGTTAGAAAGAAAAAAGGAAAACAGACTGCTTAAGTCAAGTGCAATAAGTGCTGGTGTTATAGAAATTACAAGTCAGAAGATGTTAGAGATGTCCCATAATAATGGTTTGCCATCAACTATATCAAATAACTCAATTGTGGAGGAAGATGCAGTTGATAGTGTAGTATCGGACAACAAAACTGGTATTAAGAACTTAAAAACTTACGGTAACACCAGTGATAGGTTCAGCCCTGTTTCAGCAGATGCAACCCATTTTTCGAGTAACGACTCTAGAGCTGACAAAAATATTTCTGAGGCTCCAGCTTCAGTAGCATCCTCTACTGTCACTGCAAGAATTGACAGACTAATTAATGAATTTGCACAATGTGGTTTAACAGAACTTCCAAAAACTGAAGAGAAGATTTTGTCGTCTGTTGCCAGCAAAAAGAAGAAGAAATCTCGACAGCAAGCAATAAATTCCAGGTATCAAGATGGACAGCTTGCAGCCACAGGAATTCTTAATAAGAATGAGAGAATAAACGCAGGAGGTAGAATTACAAAGGAAATGATACTGCAAGATTCAGACAGTCCCCTTAAAGGAGGGATACTTTGTGAGGAAGACCTCCAGACAAGTGAGACTGTAATTGAATCAAATACTTTTTGTTCCAAAAGCAATCTCAATCCTATGATTTCCAAGAATTTCCATAGAAATAAATTAAATACTACTCAGAATTCCAAGGTTCAAGGACTTTTAACCAAAAGAAAATCTAGACCACTAAAGAAAGTAAGCTTAGGAACACCTAAAAAAAGAGAAATCGGTCAAGGAGATAGAGTATTTCCTCACAATGAATCTAAATATAGCAAAAGTACTTGTGAAAATAAAAGTTTATTTCATGTATTTAACCTCCTTGAGCAAAAACCCAAAGCTGCTTATGAACCACAGTCTCAAGCAGAAGTGGCATCTGGGTATTTGAGAGGAATGGCAAAGAAGAGTTTAGTTTCAAAAGTTACTGATTCACACATAACTTTAAAAAGCCGGAAAAAACAAAAAGGGGATAAATTGAAAGCAAGTGCTATTTCAAGTAAACAACATGCTGCAACCAGGGCAAATTCCTTAGCTTCTTTGAAAAAACCCGATTTTCCTGAGGATATTGCTCATCATTCAGTTCAAAATTATATACAGAATTGGTTGCATAACATAAATCCATATCCAACTTTAAAACCTATAAAATCAGCTCCAGTATGCAAAAATGAAATAAATGTGGTAAATGGTAACAATAGTTTTTCAGGGAATGATCCCCATACAAGTTCTGGAAAAATAAATAATTTTGTTATGGAAAGTAATAAGCACATAACTAAAATTGCCAGTTTGATAGGAGATAATCTATGTAAAGAAGGAGATAAGTCTTTTATTGCCAGTGATACTGGTGAAGAAGATCTCCATGAGACACAGGTTGGACCTCTGAATGATGCTTATTTGGTTTCCCTGCATGAACATTGTACTTCATCACAGTCAGCTGTTAATGTTCATAATGCTAAAAGTCATATATCTCCTGAAAAATTGGGACCAGAGATAAACCTTGTTTACCAGGAAATAAACCTAGCTAGAAAAAGACGAAGTGTAGAGGCTGCCATTCAAGTAGATCCTATAGAAGAAGACCCTCCAAAAGACCTCTTGCCAGTCCTGATGCTTCACCAATTGCAAGCTTCAGTTCCTAGTACTCCTAAGACTCAGAATGGAGTTGTTCGAATGCCAGGTTCACTTGCAGATGTTTCCTTTCCTTCTGCAATATGTAATTCATCCACTAATCTCCTTCTAGCTTGGCTCTTGGTGCTAAACCTAAAGGGAAGTATGAATAGCTTCTGTCAAGGTGATGCTCACAAGACTACCAATAAATCTTCAGAAACATTTGCATTATTGGAGATTCTAAAGCACATAGCCATCGCAGAGGAAGCTGATGACTTGAAAGCTGCTGTTGCCAATTTAGTGGAGTCTACCACAAATCACTTTGGACTCAGTGAGAAAGAACAAGACATGGTTCCAATAGATCTTTCTGCAAATTGTTCCATAGTCAACATTCAGAGTGTTCCTAAGTGCAATGAAAATGAAAGAACACAAGGAATCTCTTTTGATGGAGGCTGCTCTGCCATTGAGGCATGTGCCCCTGAAGTCTGTGTTTTGGAAGTGACTTACCCTCCATGTGAGATGTGCACTGTAAATAAGGCTTATGTTCCAAAAGAGAAATGTAACCCTAGTGACACGTTTTTTCCTAGTGATGGTTATGCTGTGGATCAGACCTCCATGAATAAGGCTTGTTTCCTAGGAGAAGTCTGTTCACTTACTGATACTGTAGTTTCTGATAAGGCTTGTGCTCAAAAGGAGAACCATATCTATGAGGGAGCTTGCCCAACTGATGAGACCTACGTTCCTGTCAATGTCTGCAATACCACTGACTTTTTAAACTCTAAAGAAAACACATATACTGATAACTTGGAACCAACTGAAGAGTCAGGGGATGATGTTCAGAAATATCTAAATATTTTGACAGACCCTGAGTATAAAAATGGTTTTAATACATTGGTGTCACATCAAAATGTCAGTAATTTAAGCCCCTGTGGTCTTTGCCTAAGTGAAGAAGAAGCAGAATTTGATAAGAAACATAGTTCTGTAGATGATTTTAAAAATTGTTCACTAAACCTGTTTCAGGATAAAAATACATATACTTCCTTTGATATGGAAGAACCAAGGACTTCTGAAGAACCAAGTTCAATAACCAACAGCATGACATCAAGTGAAAGAAACATTTCAGAATTGGAATCTTTTGAAGAATTAGAAAACCAGGACACTGATATCTTTAATACAGAGGTAAATGTAGGAGAGAAAGCCACTGAGGAATTCATCCAAGAAGAGATAGAGGCTAGTAAAACTTTAGAATTGCTAGACATCTCTAGTAAGAATATTATGGTAGAAGAAAGAAAGAATGGTATAATTTATGAAACAATCAGTAAGAGGCTGGCAACACCACCATCTTTAGTTTTTTGCTATGATTCTAAGCAAAATAATGAAAAGGAGACCAATGAAGGTGAAACTAATATGGTAAAAATGATGGTGAAAAACATGGAAACTGGCAGTTATTCAGAGTCCTCTCCTGATTTGAAAAAATGCATCAAAAGTCCAGTGACTTCTGATTGGTCAGACTATCGACCTGACAGTGACAGTGAGCAGCCATATAAAACATCCAGTGATGATCCCAATGACAGTGGCGAGCTTGAGAAAGAATACAACATAGGATTTGTTAAAAGGGCAATAGAAAAACTTTATGGTAAAGCAGATATTATCAAACCATCTTTTTTTCCTGGGTCTGCCCGCAAATCTCAGGTTTGTCCTTATAATTCTGTGGAATTTCAGTGTTCCAAGAAAGCAAGTCTTTATGATTCTGAAGGGCAGTCATTTGGCTCTTCTGAACGGGTATCTAGTAGTTCACCTATGTTGCAGGAATTCCAGGAGGAAGGACAAGATAAGTGTGATGTTAATGGTGTGAGGAACAATTATTATGGGGGTGACATTGTAGAACCTGGTACAAAACAAAATGATTATAGCAGAATCCTCACAGACGTAGAGGAAGGAGTGCTGATTGACAAAGGTAAATGGCTCTTGAAAGAAAATCATTTGCTAAGAATGTCATATGAAAATCCTGGCATGTGTGGCAATGCAGACACCACATCAGTGGACACCCTACTTGATAATAACAGCAGTGAGGTACTGTATTCACATTTTGGTAATTTGGCCCCAGGCCCAACAATGGATGAATTATCTTCTTCAGAACTCGAGGAACTGACTCAACCCCTTGAACTAAAATGCAATTACTTTAAAATGCCTCATGGTAGTGACTCAGAACCTTTTCATGAGGATTTGCTGGATGTTCACAATGAAACCTATGACAAGGAAAGAATAGCAGATCACCATACAGAGGAGAAGGGTACTCATCAGTCAGAAAGAGTATGCACATCTGTCACTCATTCCTTTATATCTGCTGGTAACAAAGTCTACCCTGTCTCTGATGATGCTATTAAAAACCAGCCATTGCCTGGCAGTAGTATGATTCATGGTACACTTCAGGAAACTGACTCTTTGGATAAACTGTATGCTCTTTGTGGTCAACATTGCCCAATCCTAACTGTTATTATCCAACCTGTGAATGAGGAAGACCGAGGATTTGCATATCGCAAAGAATCTGATATTGAAAATTTCTTGGGTTTTTATTTATGGATGAAAATACACCCATATTTACTTCAGACAGACAAAAATATGTTCAGAGAAAAGACCAATAAAGCAAGTATGAGAAAAAACCTTATTAATAATGCCATTGGTGATATATTTGATGAGTTTTATTTCAATAACACATTTGACTTGATGGATAAAAGAAAACAAAAAAGAATTAACTTCTTGGAGTTAGAGGAGGCAGGTAATTTAAATAAATTTCAACCAGATTTGAAGGAAAGGTTTTGTATGTATTTCTTGCACACATCTTCGTTAGTTGTGGGTAATATGAATTCAAATACACAAGACCTCAGCAGTCAGACAAATGAAATCTTTAAAGCAGTCGATGAGAATAACAACTTATTAAATAACAGATTCCAGGGCTCAAGAACAAATCTCAACCAAGTAGTAAGAGAAAATATCAGTCATTACTTCTTCGAAATGCTTGGTCAAGCTTGCCTCTTAGATATTTGCCAATTTGAGACATCCTTAAATATTAGCAACAGAAATATTTTAGAAGAACTTTGTATGTTTGAGGATGAAAATATTTTCCTTTGGGAAGAGGAAGACATTAAATTTAACTGATCTCGAAAGCAGTAGAGAACAAGAAGATTTATAATTTCAATATCAGCACAGTCATTCTCTTTCAATACATTTTTCCCATAATGAGATGAAGCACATGTGAGGAATATGGGCTAGATAACCTTGAAGAATTTCACACTTCTTCCAATTAACTTTACCCCAGAAAGCTTACCCTTGGATAACCAGTTTGACTTTCATAATTTATTTGTTCTGTGTTTTTCAAACAATTACAGACTCATTTTCTCTTATTTTGGAAGTTTCTATGTGCTTTTGTTCTGAACTTTTTTTTTTGCATCTATGATTTTTTTTTTTTTTTTTTTTGCCTAGGGCATCAAAATGTGCTAAGGACAATAATTATATCCTCTTATAAAACTGTGGTTAGCTTGGTATAAAATATATATTGAATGTATTAGTGAATAAATTGAATAGACATAGCTTCAAAGTACTTCATTTATTCTTTTTGACTACTGATTTGATAAAAGGTGTGATTGTAAGATATTCACAACAGTCTTGCAGTTTCTTTTGCCAAATGTGTTGAGTCCAGTTCCTCAGAATACGTAATGAAATTGCAAGCATTTCCATGTGACAGGATTTAGTATTTTCTCATGAGTTGAAAAAGTTGCTCCACCAATAAGCTGCCTCTCCAGTACTTTTCCTAAAAATTGTAATCTTTTAAACATTGGTAAAATGTCCGGAAATCTAAAGAGGTCAGAAAAAAATAGGGGAAAAAAATTAAGCTGTGCTCTCTGAAGGAAAGTTAAAGGAGTTGGAATAATTTAACCTGGAAAAGAAAAAAGAATGGTGGCTTAAAAATTCTCTTCAAGTTGAAAAAGAGTTGTTGTGAAGAACGTGACATATTTCTATGTTCACCTGCATTAATAAAACATTTAAAATTTAAATAGATATAAATAGCATTATTGCCTAAAAGGATAAATAAATAGACAAGACTATCAACTATCAGTTGTTTTGAATAATCGTGGTATATTGCCTTGGAGTTAACCAGGAAAGCTTTTAAGATTCCTTCCACTCCATGACTGTATGATGGTATAGAAACAAGTCTTAGAAAACTTGGAAATCTATGTCTCTTGTCTGCAACTGACTCAAATTAGAGTGATCAGTGTTTTTGGAGCCACACATGGAGTTGCTAAAATAACGTAAATTTGGCATTGAGGGACAAAAGGTAATTAAATTAATTACATCAAGAATAATGTTGGTGTCAGTTCAGCATGAGTCATAAATTCATAAAATTACAAATTGCTACTTCGTCAGCTGGAGACTATTTCTACATAGAGTATGCTTTTTAAAAAAATTTTTTTAGTCAAAGCATGGAAGCTATAATGTTATGTAAGTTTCTGTAGTAAACAATGAGAAATCGTAGTGAAATGAAAGGATGTAAAGTTTTAGAGAAAAAATAGAGGGGAGAAAATAATTTACCTTAATTTTATGTCTACTGTATACCAGGGACTATGGTACACTTCTAGGTTTTTTTGTGTGTAATTCTTCCTCATAAAGGCAGTGTGAAGGTGGCTTTATTACTCCCCCTGCATTTTTTTTAAACATAGAAAAGTTACGACAAGTTTACGGTAGGTATCATGCCAGGATTTGAACCCAGTTTATTTTTATGGTTGAAAATCAGTGCTCTTTTTCACTGCTATATATTTTTTTAATGGCAGATTCTCACTATGTTTCCCAGGCTGGTCTTGAACTCCCGGGCTCAAATGATCCTCCAGCCTCAGCCTCTCAAGTAGGTGGGATTGCAGGCACATGCCACTGTGCTGGGCTTACTACATCTTTATTATTGTTTTCATGTGAGGAAGAAGGAATATGATATTTTTTTAAAAATTAGCACTCATTCCCTAGTGCAGGGAGACAAGGAAATAATTTTTCTTTTTAATTTGGAAGGTGTGAAATATAGAGATACCTAAGAAGATTGAGGAACTCAGTTACAAAAACCTGGAGGTTTCAAGAAGTAAGGCATGCAATATGTAGTTTTGACAATACTATTCCACCAAACAATGTCCTTGGTGTATAATAATTGGGAGAACCTGGAGTGACAACCATGAATTAATAAGGCATGCCTGTGCATCATACTTCTTTAAAATGAACATGTTCACATGCATTGAATTATGAGATCTGGGGCCACATCGTATTTATGGAGCTAGCTTTGCACTTGGGACATGGTAAGTTCCTAATAAATGTGTGTTAAGTGGATAAGAAGTGCTTTTGAAGGCGTTTAGTTTTTCTTTACCTCTTATTAATTTCAGATCCATACATGTAGAAGAGTGTGCAAATATGCTGAAGGATAGAAGTCACTTTTTTGTATTTTATTTTTTTTAGATATATTATATGAAAGCAGTATTTTACTCATCCTTAAAATATCTGTAAAGATGATTTTCTTTTAAACATTCAAAGCATGTTTTTATTTTTACATGATTTGTATTTAAAAAAAAATCTTGTCATATTGTGAAATTTAGAAGTGTAAGTGAGACTTTAGAGGAAACTTAAGAATGTTATAGAGACCTAGCTTTTGCTTTAGAGATGAAGTATCCTAAGGGCTGAGTTTGGAAGTGTAGCCTCCCTTACTCGGTGGAAGATATATCTAATTCAGGGTCTCTGGTCCCAATGTGGAGTGGTGAAATTACTATATTTTGCCCACCAGATGGCAGCTGTGCTATGTGCTGCCAAAAGTTCAGGCACTCTGAGAGGCTTGCATGGATAGGCAGTACTTTAAGCATTGAGGCAGCCTCTGAGCTGTCTGCTTTTGCTTCAAAGAAAGCTGAATGCCCAGCTGTGCAGGAATCACCCAAGTATTAAACTCAGAGAAGTAGCAGTGTTCAGAATTAAATATACTATCAGTAGCAAGGAGCCAAAGTTCAAAAGTAGAGGTACTCGAATTAAAATGCCAACTGTCAAGAATCATCAGAGTTGATTCCAAGGAAAGCCCAATTTGGGGAGGATGGGACCCACTAAAATTCCTAATTCAAGTTGAAACTAAGTTAATGAGTCATTGGATCAGTAGATATGGGTAATTTTTACATGACACTTTCAAATATAATGTAACTTTTCAGTGACACAAAACGTGCCTCATTTTTCAGAGTGTGAACTGAGGTATTGAAACTACATTCCATATTTGTGGCACTCATTAAAGTCCTTATGAGGAGCTACCTTATAAGGTGGTTGTGAGAGGATCAGTAGAGAGAATACTTCTAAAATTCTTAGCACAGAGGTTGGCACACATGTTGAACATGTTTTAGCTATTTTTCTTTAAAAAGCCATTAGTGTTATTACCTTTGATATGCTTTTCAAAGTTGGTGTTCTTCTGATCAAGATGTATTTTAGCTTTCTTGTGTGTATATATATGTATATGAAATGTAATATTTTCAACATTTAGTCGTGTGGCCCTTTATGAAAGTGGAAGTGACTAACAGTTTGAGCCCCTGCTTGGTGCCAAATATTAGGCTAGGTTCTTATATGTTATCTTAGTCAGTCCTCACAGGAACCCTCTTGATGGGTAGTAATATCTTTAACGTAGCAGGATGGGGACTAAAACTCATGGAGGCTAGTAAAGAA
Source organism: Cacajao melanocephalus (assembly GCA_963573385.1). Classification (NCBI taxonomy): domain Eukaryota; kingdom Metazoa; phylum Chordata; class Mammalia; order Primates; family Pitheciidae; genus Cacajao; species Cacajao melanocephalus. The sequence goes on along the minus strand of CAUYLG010060753.1, from coordinate 17,848 downwards.
GCACTTTTACTTTAATATCTGTATTTGATGCTAATAAAAAGTCCTGAGTATTGTGGTTTGATACTCTACGTACAGCTCTACCCTGAAAACAAAGTGACTTTCTATTCCCTGTTTATTGAGGTTAAGAGGGATTCTGTAACTGCCCAGGGTTATTTTAATTCAAAGTACTTAGCATTTTTCTACTCTCTTGTTCATTAAGGTATTAAAAGATAATTGTTTTTAAAAAGCAAAATCATGAATTCTATATAGATGTTACATGACCATGTGCCGAAGAGTTTATTTAACTTACAAATTATATAGGGAATCATTAACATATATAATGGGCTGAAGGAAGAATTTAAAGTTTCACTAAAAATAAGCAGTGAGAAATGCTGAAATGAATTTGGGTCTGTCCAGGACAATAGTTACATTCTCTGGGCACAACCAATTTATATTTCTATGGACAAGAATAGTTTGCATTATCTATGTTTTTACAGTTTACAGGATTATCAGATAATTTAAAGATAATGAAAAAACAGAGATAACCCCAAGAGGGCTTGACAAGGCACTTAGTAATTTCTTTTTTGTCCATTTCAAGGTATTTCATAGTTTTTTTCTTAAAGGGTTTGTCTTCCAGTGACTTAAGTGCTGAGTTATTAAGGGAATATTCCCAAGTCATAGCAAACAATGTATGACTGAAAAGCTTTTGAAAATTAAGCAACAAAGCAGCAAACCTTCAGATAGAGACAAGCACTGTGTTCGATTGTTTAGAGAAGATATGTTCGTCTTGTTCTAGACAAAAATTAGTAAACAATTTTCATCATGGACTTTAGATGTAATGTGCAATGACTATTTTTTAACTATGGGAATTCTTCATACAGGACATACACATGAGCCTTTTCTCTATGTGTAGATATTTCAATATGTTAATGGTTACTTTTTGATTCATATACAGATTATCATAACAATCAGTAACAGCAAAAACAAAAAACAAATAGCAATGGAGTAAAAATCGTGTAGCTGCCTTTCCTCTTGAGAATAGCTTTTTTCTTCTGTAACACTAATGTTGATAAATGGCTGCAGTTTACAGACTACTACCTAAATAAGACTGGTTAAAGCTCAGATGAATCAATACAACCAAGTAAATTAAGAAGGATGGTAGGTTCATGGAAAACATGATTTGCACATCACAGGAATTCATTATATTGAGACTGAAAGTGATTACTAAGAAAATGGGTGATATGGAACTAAATACTAGATTTATGTTCGTATATATGAATATTCATATATAAACTTATAAATTCGTTTAATGTAGTTGCTGCCTCAGCATCTATTTTTAGGCCTGACATGATATGTGAACTCTAGTTCTACCCTGTCACCTTCGGCTTAGTTAAAACCTTACTTTCCCATGTGGTTGTTTGCTGTATAGCCTACTTGTTCCTCATTTCTTTGACCCTAAACCTAGCGCACCCCACAGTGACTGAACATGATAACATGTAGTGGTCAACACTAGAGTCATGTAAATAGGTTCATCTCTTCAGGAGGGAAGAGGGGAACTTATTTTTTTAAATTAGCCAATCTACAACCCCCACAAGAAAGCCTAAGGGATAATGCCCACAGACCTTAATAAAGGCATACGTAGTCCCAGAGATTTCCTCCCCCTCTCTCCCAACTGTTCTCTCTCCCAACCTCCCTCCTTCCTTTTCTCCCTCTTCCTTGCCCCACCAAATCCTTGCTGATTGAGCTCCCTGCTGCCTCTTTCTGTTGGCACCCATAACCTCTCTGGGAACTGTGAATAATAAAGACTTCTGTTTCATGAATTTGGTTTCATTTCTTTGTGTCTCATTTGGCATAGATACTCTTAACATAGCCTTCTTTTTGGTCAATGCTATCTTAGAGAGTGGCTGTCTTAACAGGAATAATCTGGATACAGATCAGGCAAGACCCACAGGGTGTCTGCCTATAAAAACAGTTTCCTGTGAGAGGGATACCTAGTCATTGGTCAGACACTTAGGCAGTAGACATCGTTCAGGATAAAGAGGTATCCCATAGAAGGCACACTGTCAACATCCACAACCAAATCCCTTGTATTTCTGGACAGGGCAAGGCTGGAGGTTATGGCCACTCAAGAAAAACCTCAAGACCAAATTATAAAGAAAACATTGTAAAAATCACAACACTTGGCTGGGCATGGTGGCTCATGCCTGTAATCCCAGCACTTTGGGATGCTGAGGCGGGTGGGTCACCTGAGATCAGAAGTTCACGACCAGCCTGGCCGACATGTCGAAGCCCTGTCTCTACTAAAAATATAAAAATTAGCCAGGCCTGGTGGTGGGCGCCTGTAATCCCATCTACTCGGGAGGCTGAGGCAGGAGAATCACTTGAACCTGGGAGGCAGAGGTAACAGTGAGCTGAGATTGCGCCACTGTACTCCAGCCTGGGCAACAAGAGTGAAACTCAGTCTCAAAAAAAAAAAAAAGAAAATCACAACTCTTGCATACATATGTATTCCATTTTTTCTCATGGATGTGGTATAGAGAATCTGAAAGAAAAACTTCATGTCATTTAAATGACATTGGAGTTTGTTTTAGACATATATAGGCCTGTTAGTGGAAATTCTCAGTCAAAAAGCCATTTTATGAAGAATGACTTGGACCAAGAGAAAGTTCTCTAGATTTGTTATTTTATGCCTTTGTTTGCTTTCTCCTTGTTCACCCGTTAGTTTGCACCAATCTGCACAATGGGCTCTGTCCTGTCACCCTTCCAGGAGGCATGGTGTAGTATAGCATTATGGAGATTCAGTCTGGTGCTCTTCCTTTAAGAGGTTGATGTGGAGGTTAGTCTTGTATACCCTGTTCAGCATTCTGCTTGTAATCTGTAGACCTAATCTGGATCAACAAATAGAGTTTCATGAAATGTCAGATTGTCTTGAAATGTCAAAGCATGTAGAGTGATTTGTAATATCTCGCGAGGACTGACTGAACTCCTGGGTGGTCCTGAGTGGGTCAGGCATGGAGTTCCCAGTTAGTGCCTAGCTGGACAAGTCTCTACATACAGCTGACTACCTAGTGTCTATAAGGCATTAAGAACCAGAACCACACAGTAGCCCAGCACTGGCAGACTATCTAGCATAGAAGTTTTACTTCTTTCAATGGTGAACCCTTCTATTTGCATTTTTATTTCTTATCAAAGTTATACATTTATAACTAGTTTTAGTCAGGGAGAAGTACAAGGCTCAAAATAAAAATAGACCACGTTCTGACCCTGTACGTATCTAATTCCCACTCCACAGAGGCATCTTTCTTGAAAATGTTTAGCTCTTTTTCTGTTTATTTCTGTATTTAGAGAAATACTGTTTTCTTTTCAATTTTAGATTTGTCTATTGATATTTCACCTTCAGCCTCCCACTTCCTGTCCCTGCCAATATAAATTTTTAATTAAATTACAGGGTTTTCATTTTAATAACCATGTAAATATGTAAATATTTTCCTCAACTGAGCCTCTTACTATATTCTGACTACGTTTTCTTTTTTTGAATTATTTTTGGTTTTCCTTGAATTAAAAACAGACTATCATTTATTACTGAACTCTTCCCCAGGCTGTACTCTGTCAGCATAAAAGTGCATATCTATTCTATTTTTTTCCATTGGGGATATTATTTTTCTTGAAAGTATTCCTTGAGAAAGTCCCTTCCCAACACCTCCCCAACCTCCTCCTCATCCCACATGAAGTGCTTTAATCCAGGTCAGCTGTGCAGTCATCATCCTGAGCTGTCCCTCAGCAACATCCTGGGAATCCCCTTTTCCTCTCTATATTGGATGTCTTGTTTATTGAAATCTTAGTTTAGGCCTCAGTTTAGGTGGAGAAAATTCTCTTACATTTATAATAAGGGGTACATGGTTTTTTTTTTTTTTTAAATCTTGAATGTATGAAAATGCCTTCTGGTGGGTGGATTGCCTGACCTCAGGAGTTCAAGACCAGCCTGGGCAACATGGTGAAACCCTGTCTCTCCTAAAATACAAAAAATTAGCTGGGTATGGTGGAGTGTGCCTGTAATCCCAGCTACTCAGGAGGCTGAGACAGGAGAATTTCTTGAACCTGGGAGGCAGACCCTTTATTTTCTCGTGATGTTTAATGGATAAAAATTATATGGCATTATACATTTGAACTAACTCAAACATTTTGAAAACTTAAAAAATTTGTCTTTTATTTTCTAATCTCAACATGAAAAGCACTAAGCCATTCTCATTTCTGCTCCTATACATGTGACCACTCTCCCCTTCCCAAAAGCTTTTAGGACCATCTGTTTATTCTGGTATTCTGAAATTTCACAATAATACACACTGGTATAGGCATTCAGTACCCATATCCTTTATTTCTGGGAATTTGTTTTATATCATTTCTCAGATCTTTTCCTTCTGGTTTTTTGTTCTTTCATTTTAAAATTTCTGCTATGAATGTTACCTGAGCATGATGAACCTCTGGAATAATCCCTTAATTTTTAATTTCCTTCTCTTTCTCTCTGTCTCTTTAAAACTTTTTATTTGGGTACAATTTACATTTGATAAAATTCCCCAATTTTAAGTGTTATGATTTAAGAGGTTTTGACAAATAATGTATATTTACGTAACCACCACTACAATAAGATAATGGAACATTTCCATCACCCGAAAAAGGAGTTTTTATTTCTCTGTATAGCCAATCCCTTCTCCCCTTTGCCCAGCCCTTGGAAACCATGGATCCACTTTCAGTGGCTGTAGAGTTTTTTTCTAGAATTTTATGTAAATGGAATCTTATGGTCTGGCATGTTTGATATCTTCTTCTTTTACTTAGCAAAATGATTCTGAGACTCATTATTGTTGCCTGAATCAGTAGTTTGTTTTTCATTGCTGAGCAGTATTTCATTGTATGTGTATACCACACTTTGTTTATATATTCACCAGATAATAGACATTTATTTCCAGTTTCTGGTTATTATGGATATAAGTTATATAAACATTCATGTACAGTCTTCTTGTAGGACATACTTTTTTTTTCGTAGTTAAATTGACGGCTTGTATGGTAATTGTATGTTAATAAGAAATTACCAACTCCTTTCAAAAGTAGCTGTACCATGTTGTAATCCTACCAACAATATATGAGGATTCTAGTTGCTCTGTATTCTGATTTGTACTTGGTATTATTAGTCTTAAATTTTGGCTATACCAGTGTGTTTACTTTCTGCATTTAATTTGCATTTTTCTAGTGACTATTGATGTTGGACATCTTTTCAGGTACTGATTTGCTATTCATATACCTTTTGTGGTATAGTGTGTTTTAAAATTTATTTTCTGTTGGGCATTTGAAATCTAGAGCTGCATAATTCTTTACATATTCTGGGTACAATATATTCACTTGATCTTAGCCAAAGGCTGAGAAGCAATTATAGATATAATATACAATATATTCAGATGAATACACTATATCCAGATGTATGTCTTGCACGTATTTTCTCCCAATCTAATAGCTTGCGTTTTCATTTTCTTAGTGGTAGAACTTTGAATGAACAAGTTTTAAATTTTGCTAAGTCCACTTTGTTAATTTCCTTTATGTGTGGCTCATGCTTTTCATGTCTTACGTAAGAAATCTCTGCCTGCCTATCTCAATGACAAGATTTTCTCCTGTGTTTTCTTTTAGGAATTTCATTATTTTATTTCTTACATTGGGTCCATTTTGTCCCATTTTGAGCTCTTTTTTTTTTTAAATAAAACATACTGTAGAAGGTAAGAGTTGAGGTTCATTTATTTTAAATGGATATACAGTTGTTCCAGGACTCTTTGTTCCAAAGACTATCCTTTCTTCATTGAATACTTTGAATTAGAAAGGATAGTCTTTTGTCAAAAATTAATCAACCACATGTGTGGGGGTGCATTTCTGCATTCTATTCTATTTCATTGATTTGTACATATATTTGTATGGCAAAATACACTGTCTTGACTACTGTAGCTTTATATTAAGCATTGAAACCAGATAGTATAAATTTTTCCAACTTTGTTCTCATTCAAAATTGCTTTGGCCAATCTAGGTTCTTTCATTTTTCCTTTTTAAATTGTTAAACCAGCAGCTGGAGACTATAGCTTTGAGTGCCTGGCTTGGAATTTCCCCCCACCATGTAAATTTTTATATGTGCCAGATAAGTAGCCTTGGGTCTTATATTCCTGGGTGAAAAGAGAGACCTTAGAAAGATGAAGGAGTCAAGTCAGCTGGTGCTTAGAGGCAGTGTGCAGAAGCGTACTAGAGAGAACTACACACAATGACCCTGCCCATTTGTAAAGCAGTCCATCATTATCTTGGACACTCAAGTTGGTATTTTGCTACTTTAGGAGGCAAAGAGCAGAAAAGGTTTTCCTGGCATGAAAAAAGAAACAGTTATCTTCCATTAGTTCTGTATCTTGAACTACTCAGAAATTACTTATTTTATGGCTACTTCTGATTTCACACAATCTTTTTGAAACAATGGTAGCTAAGATTGAACACTCTTGTTGCCTTGCTTGGAGTTTGATTTCCAGTGGTTTAATCTCAAATATTTGTGATTTACATTTGGCTAATGCCCACCTATATAAATCTCCTTATAGACACCATTGTAATCCAGTGGCTACATACCTATATCATGAAGGCTTATCTTTTCTTTCCTGTTTTTTTAAATTGTTATATATATTAATTGCAATCACTCAGGTTTGTAGACAGACACAGGCACTATTTCTCTAATTTTGTATGTCAGGAGATTAATTTCCATTTATATAATAAATTTGTTCTTTGAAATTTACAAGGTTGATAACAGTTTTTACATGTAATTCTTAAGTAGCTTAATTAGCTTCTCAAGTTTTTTTTTGTTATTGCCTCCTGCTAATGAGAGAAATTAAATACTAAGGAATAATGTTTTGCCAGATTGCACTGAGTTTAGAGGGCCCCAAACCATTGCATATTTAAGATTTTTTTGCGCTCCAAAAACCAATTTTTGTCCTTTGGGATTAATATTGCTCGCTTGAGAATGCCTGGTCTAATTGATGCAAAAGAAGTAATTTTGTAACAATTACAATGATAATAACTTTCTTTTCTTGAGTAGCTGTTATGTAATAGGCACTGTATTATGTGCTTAACACATTTTCTGATTTAGTGCTCCTAAAGGCCATATGAGGAATGTATTATTTCTGTTTTCTGAATGAAGAAACTGAGAAAGTTTAACTTATCTAAAATCAAGTTTCAGAGTCTAGATCTCAAGATGATTCTGTGTGACCTTGAATATCTACTACTCTCTTCTCACAAATATGCTATTCACATTCACAGAAAAGTTAAGCCATTTTGTGACTAGAGATACATAATTTGTTGTGGCACTAAATGTCAATGTACTGATTTGCAGAAATGTTTCAGTCTTTTCTGTTTGGCATCATTTATAGAGTATTAAAGATTTTTCTAGCCTGTGAATACTTTGCTAGGAAGAACAGTTGACATATGATGATTAGGAACTCTGTAAATATAAAAAGTGATAATTCTAGAGAGGACTTTGACAATCACAAAGTGAAAACTTTTTTTTTTTTTGGAAGGAATTTAGGCACAGTTTTCCTATATGCTGATACTCCTAAAGAACTTTTCATTGATTTACTACTTATATATATTTTCCGCTTAACATACTTAACCAATTTAAAAAGGTAAAAGTCGTATAACATGTAGTAAAAAAATTAGATAATGTAAGCGAGTATAAAATAAACAATGTCTTCCTTCTCTCATCTTCAACTTCTAAACTTTGTAAAGGTATCTTAAGGTGTTTTTTTCTAAATTTTAAATGTGCATAGCAGCATGTGTACATATATTTATGAATATCATTTTTTATAAAACTGAGATAATAGTATCCAAATTGTACCACATTTTGCTTTACTTACTCTTTTAAAATAGTTGTGTATTGCACTGAGTCGAAATTTAACTCATTCTGTATTTAATTAGACATGATTGTATCTAAATATTCGCTACTTAGATAAGGAGGCTTTTGAAGAATGTTCTTAGTACACATAGTTTGGGTCTTTCTGAGTATATTTGTATAGTAAATGACAGGAGTAAAATAGTTACATTAAAGAATATGTGCATTATAAAATTTCCTAGATAATTGTCAAGCTGCCATTCCATAAAGGTATATGAATACGAAACTTCACTGATGTCAAACTGTGTGTGAGAAAGCCCATTTCTTCACACTCTTATAATGCTAGGTGTTTCAAAACTAAAGATTTTTGTCACTCTGATAGATGAAAAACAATGTTTTGATTTGTCTTCCTTTAGTTATAAGGGAGGTTGAGCATATTATCTGTTTCTTGATCACTTGTGTTTCTTTCTCTTTTTAAAATAAATTGCCTATTCATATTCTTGTCCATTTTTCCATTGTGATATCCATGTTTAGTTTTGTTTTATTGATTATATGAATTGTTTGCAAATAAGGGAAATTTGTCCTTTTTCATTTGTGTGGCAGTTTAAAACAATTTACCATTGGGGTTATGACTTTTACAAGTTTTGTTTATTAATGTTTAAAAAAATCAACTTATTGAGGTATAATTTACATAAACAGATGTATGCATTTTAAATGTACAATTTGATGAGTTTTGCTGGTTGGGTTCACCTGTGTAAGTATCATCTCAATCAAGATACAGAACAAGTCTACCATCCCAAATAGTTTCTTCATGTTCTCTGAAGGTAATTCCACTATTCCTGGCCCTAGGAAAGAACTCATTTGCTTTTGGTTACTACAGATAAGCTTGCCTTTTCTAGCAGTTCTCCTGTGGAATCATAAAGTATATACTCCTGTGACTAGGGTTTTGATCAGCATAAAGCTTAAGATTCATCCAAATTGTTACATCTATTAGTAGTTTGTGCCTTTTAATTGTGGAGTTGTATTCATTATGTAACACATTTGATCTGTATAGTCACTTCTTGTTTGCTGGGGCTTCTATAACAGATTACCACAAACTAAGTAACTTAAAACAACAGATTTATTCTCACAGTTCTGAAGCTAGAAGTCTGAATGCTGTCTCTAAAGGCTCTTGGGGAAGATCCTTCCTCTCCTCTTCTGGCTTCTGGTGGTTGCCTGCAGTTCTTGGCATTCTTTGGCTTGCAGCGGGATAGCTGGAATGTCTGATACATGTTCATGTAGCACTCTTCCTCTGTCTCTGTATCTCTTCTCTTCTTATAAGTACACTAGTCACCCACAACCATTTGCTTTCTAGCCCCAGAGAATGCATGTCCTTATGTGCAAAATGCATTAATCCCATCCCAACATTCCCAAAGTTTTAACCATTCCACCATCAACTTTAAATTCAAAATCTCATCTAAATATAATTTCACCAAGTCCCAAATCTCATTTTATATATTATCAAAATTAAATATGGGTGAGACTCTGGGTATAATGCATCTTGGATCAAAATTCTCCATTCACAGACGTGTGAAACTAGAAAACAAATTATTTGCTTCTAAAATGCAATGATGGGACAGGCATAGGATGAGCATTCCCATTCCGAAAGGAAGAAATTGAAAGGAAAATAGGGATCACATGTTCCAAGCAAGTTAGAAACCTAGCAGGGCAAATTTCATTAAATTTCAAGGCCTGAGAGTGATCCTCAATGGCTTACTGCTTTGTTCTCTGGGTCCTACTCCCGTGGCTGCTCGCTGTCTCAGCCCCTGAAGGCAGTAGCTCCACCCTTTCTGCCCTCTAGAGTCATTTGTTCCTCATTTTGTCCCATCTCTGTTTCTTTCATCTGATGAAATAATATTCTCTGAAACTTTGTTGGTCTTCTGTGGATCCCAAAGGGATCCATACCATTAGACACAAGAGTTCTCCAAAGATCTTTACTTGTAACCCCATCTCTATTCCTGGCTTCTGTTGAGATAGCTGATTAGATCAGTGAATCACATGCTTAATCCTGTTAGCAAGAGGTTGTTCAGGCACACCCTTGGCCTATTTCCAGAGCCTAGCTAGAAAGCTTTAGGTATTCGTTACAGCAATACCCCACGTCCTATTACCAAATCTTTTTTAGTTTCTTGGGACTGCTGTAACCAAGTACCACAAATTGGTGCCTTCAAACAATAGAATTTATTCATTCATAATTTTGTTGTGTAAAAATCTGGAATCAGGGTGTCAGCAGAATTGGTTCCTTTGAGTGCTCTGAGGGACATCCTATTCTGTGTGTCCCTCCTAGCTTCTGGTGATTTCCAGCAGTCTTCGGTGTTCCTTGATTTGTAGATGTATCATGCTAATCTCTACCTCCATCTTCACACGACATTTTCCCCGTGTGTCTCTTTTCTAAGTTGTATTGGATTAAGAGCCTACACCATTACAGCATGACCTCATCTTAGTTTATATTGTAATTACATCTGCAATTACACTGTGTTTAATTAGGGTCACATTTACAGGTATTAGAAGTTAGGACTTCATATCTTTTTTGAGGACAGAATTTAATCCATAACTAACCTGTTGATGGACATCTGGGTAACTCTAATTTCTGGCTATTGTGAAATTGCAATGAAAATTCATGTACAAGTTTTTGTGTATATGTTTTTCTTTGGATAGATTACTAGAATGGAATTTCAAGGATATATGGTAAGTTTGTTGAACTTTACAAGAAACTGCAAACTGTTTCCAAAGTATTATGCCATTTCACATTTCCTCTGGTTATGCATGAGAGTTCTAATTGTTCTATATCCTTACTTTGATATTTTCACTGTTTTTAATTATAGTCATTATGTGTAGTGCTCTATATCATTGTGGTTTTAGTTTATTTACATGTCTCTAATGAGTAATGATGCTGAGTATCATTTCATGTTCTGTGTTCTGTTAATATGGTGAATTACATTGATTGGTTGCTTAATGTTAAAAAAAAAACTTGCATTCCTGGAATAAACTTGAAGATTATAGTTGATGTGGCTTTCTAATATTTTTATTGAGAATATTTTCATTTGTGTTTATGGGGGTTATTGCTCTGTAGTTTTCTTATAATGTCTTTTCTGATTTGGGTACCAGAGTAATATTCTTCCATACAATGAGTTGGGAATGGTTCCAAAGGATTTATATAGGATTGATAATATTTTTTAGAGTAGTTTGATAGAAAATTCACCATTGAAGCCATCTGGGCCTGAAGCTATTTGTGAAAAATATTTACAGTATAAATTTATTATTTCTTTAAAGGATATAGGACTATTCAGATTTTTTTATTTGTTTTATATCTGTTCTGGTAAATTGAGTCTTTCCTTAATCTGTTTGCCCGTTAAATGACTAAATTGTTTATATAAAGAAAAAAGGAGCCATTTGTCCACTACCTGCATTATTTTTTTCTCCAGTTCATTTACTCACCCCTTCAACTCACTCTTTTTCAAATTGAGGCCTAGTGGGTATATGTATATTTGAAAGACTTAGAATTTTGTCTATTCCCATTTTTTTCTCCCATAGCATTCTGAGAAAACTGGGTTAGATGCTGCAAAAACTCCAGAAATCTTCTCTCTTACTTGTCTTTTGGCTTCTACTTTACAAGATTATGGCATAAAGTTTTGTGCTTTCTTTAATTTCTGCTGATGTTTTTCTTTTTCTTTTGGCTTGTTGTTGTTCTCTTCTTCCTCCCTACTCTCTCCTTCTCCTCCTCGCCCTCCCTTCTTTTCCTTCTCCTTCTTCTAATTTTTCTTGTTGGTGTTTCTGTGATCTGACCTCACCTCACTAAAATCTTACATTAAGAATATTCTGATGTTTTTCTCTTTTGGTATGTTGGCCTACTACTTCTTATAGATTACAAGCTAATGGAAGACCGTGATATCATTTTATGTTTTTCGTCTACTCCTCCCTAGAAAGTAGTCAGCTAGTAATGACTCAATGACTTGTTGGCTTTCTATTGATTGAAATGTAAGTTATAAACTGAAAGATGAATCTTAGTTCATGATCTTTAGATTCAGTTTTTATGGTACTTCTTTGTGAGGTTAAGATTTTAACAATTTAATGATTTAGGGAGGTGGAAAAGCCTATAGTAAACAGACATCATATTTCATTATTTTCATTTTCTTTCTATTCCTTCGCTTTTCAGCCCTTCCATCCTAGTTGTTGGAAAATGCAATTTCTTTCTTGATTGATTTGGTCCATGCACATTTAACAAGTATTGATTCTCCCCTGAACTATTTGCTGCATTTCTAAGACAGAAGTGTGTTAGTTCATTTTATTCAAACAAGAACTAACATATCAAGTATCTACAGAACATAGCTAGAATTTTTCTAGATCTATAGTTTGTAATTGCAATTTAACTTTTTCTGTCACTGTTAAAGACAGACCGTCCTCTACTAATTTTTTTAAATTGTGTTTTTATTTACTGGTTGTCTAACAAGATGACTTGGTAGCCTAACATGGCTTTCCACCATGTATAGGGCAAACAAAATATAGTTTTCTCTTTTACAGTAGATTTTTTACAAATAGGCTGGGCGCAGTGGCTCATGCCTGTCATCCCAGTACTTTGGGGGGCCAAGGTGGGCGGAGCATTTGTGGTCAGGAGTTAGAGACCCACCTGACCAACATAATGAAACCCTATCTCTAGTAATATACAAAATGTAGCTGGGCATGGTGGCAGGCACCTGTAATCTCATCTACTTGAGAGGCTGAGGCAGGAGAATCGCTTGAATCCAGGAGGCGGAGGTTGCAGTAAGCCAAGATCATACCACTGCACTCCAGCCTGGGCAACAGAACAAGATCCCCTCTCAAAAACAAAATAAATAAATAATAAAATAAATAAAAATAAAAAAAATACAAATACAAACATACATCAATTTAATGTGCATTTATTGTACCATATAAATAAAATTTAAATCTAGCCTTTGGTTATTTATTTTAATGATGAAAATGGCAAATACATTTTAGTTCAAAGTTTGAAGAGAGGAAAACACAGTCTAATGAATAGGATGCCATTTAAGTCAATAATTCTTAATTTTATTGCCTTGTATTCTTACTTCTTTTGTATAATATTGAGTGTGTTCCCTAAATTCTCATTACTTCACTTTTCTTTTCTTCTTCTTCTTCTTTTTTTTTTTTTTTTTTTTTATACAGGGTCTTGCTATTTTGCCCAGGCTACAGTGTAGTGTACCAAGATCAAAGATTACAGTAACCTCAAATTCTTGGGCTTAAGCAATTCTTCCTCCTCAGCCTTCCAAGTAGCTAGGACTACAAGCATGTGCCATCACACCTGGCTTTCATTTTTCTTACAGATCAGCTTTCTGATTGATATGGTTTGTCTTTGTGTCCCCACCCAAATCGCATCTTGAATGGTAATTCCCAGGTGTTGAGGGAGTGAGGGGGAGGACCTGGTCAGAAGTGGTTGGATTATGGGGATGGTTTCCTCCATGCTGTTCTCATGATAGTGAGTTCTCATGAGAGCTGATGTTTTTAGAAGTGTTTGGCAGCTCCTCTCTCTCTTGCCTTGTAAAGAAGGTATTTGCTTCTCTTTGCCTTCTGCCAGGATTGTAAGTTTCATGAGGCCCTCTCAGCCATGTGGAACTGTGAGTCAATTAAACCTCTTTTATTTATAAATTACCTAGTCTCAGATTGTAGCTTTATAGCAATGTGAAAATGAAATAATACCCTGAGGTTTAACCTAAAGAAACCTGGAAAAATTAAAATGAAATCCTAGGACATTATATCATACTACTATTAAGGTGCTATAATGTTTAGTCAGTCTCAGTTACGTTCACAGTGAGCCATGTATTTTCTAGCGTTGTTGTCATTTGTTTCTAGGTGATACAAAATTTACTTCTGTTTGTAGGATTTAGTTACTTTATTAATTGGGGATACTTAAAATAATAAATGAATAAATTATAGCAGATTACTTCTCAAATTCTCATGTGATTCCAGTTTATATTCTTAATTATTATACAAATTTTTATTTTGGAAAATATCTACACTCAAAAAACAATCCTAAAAGCCACTAATTCTGAATGCACGTGTTACATGCTAGAGCTGAGAATATTGGAGATATTTTGTCAAAATATTGGGAGCATCAAAGAAGTCATTTAGTTACTCTCTTGGAGTCCAGGTATGACCAACTAAAATATGCTAATGATACCACTCTAGCCACCTCACTAAAGATCTTATTGGAAATATTCTTACTGTTACATTGTAGTAATTTTATTGAGTATTTTTAATTCCAAATATACATCTTCTATTATGGCGCTTTTTCAGAGGAGATGAAGAGTAAGTTTTATCTATCCTGAACTCTCCTAGTTTTATGACGACCTTCTGTTCTGAGTCTTCCATTTCTATCAGTTGCCATAATGCTGTATGTTATTTTTTCTTTTATAGGTAGTAACTGGAAAGTTTTTATAATCACCAGTGACTTGCCAGATGCAGGGACCAGCTCACAGATTTATATTATTCTGTATGGACAACATAGAAGTTCAGCTCCCATATATCTTTATGGAACAGATGGGGCTCAATTTCAGGATGGCCATGAAGACATATTTACTGTAAGTAATAAAATTGAGTATAAGCTGTTAATATAAGTGATACAGCTAGTAGGTACTTTGGAATGAACATAGTCCATCCCTTTAATAACACCATGTTCCCTGTAGAAGATCATTCAAAAGTAATTTATGGATGTTTTTGCTCAAGCAGATTTAACACAAGTTAATCTGCAATATGAGAAGAGACAGTAGCTAGAGAGAAAACTAGATGGTCAACATTTATTTTTATGTGGACAGACATCAGGAGAAAGGGCTTATACCTTTCTGGCTCTACAGATAAAGCTCAAAGTCAAGCTCAAAAAGGGAAAAATAAAATTATCAAACAAGGACAGCAAAGAAATTGTCATCAAGTTGTTAATTACTGGTTTTTATTAGTTATTTGTTATCAAGTTATTAGACCATGGTTAGACACACGGAGATCAGGATCTAGAGGGAAACAAAGATGAAGCAGGGAGACTACTGCCATGTTGTGAAACTGAAGTTACTACCTATAAAATAAGCAGGAAGTCAGAAATATTAGGAAACAAAGGCAAGACTTGAAATGGGTCAAGCACCTAGCACTTACAGGTGCTTAGTACTACTGTCTGTTGAATAATTTAATGGATGCACAGAAGGATTGACTTGAACTAGGTGGAGACAGAGTAAACTCGCAATGAAAAAGAGTGTCCTTAAATATTGCAAGTCTTCACAGGACAGCCTCCTCCATGTGATCCTGGGCATTTGGTTTACTACAACCACAGGAGAGACTGAACCATTTGGAAACATTGTTCCCATTAGATTAGTTTAATGTATCTTTTCCATCATATATGAGTTAATATTTAAAGACACCCTTATGTTTGTAGTCACTAAAAGTAAAAGATTAAGACTTTGTCATTATTTTCCATGAGTAAGAAATAAAAAGTCTGAACTGTTTTTTTTTTTTTTTTTTTTTGCTATTTTACTGTTTTGTGCTTACTTTTAAATTGAATTGTATGTTCATATAGTTTATAGGGCTAAATAATTTTCAATAAGTAATATGAAAGGAACACCCTTGACCCCTCATTTTCTTTTCTTTTTTTTCCCCTTTTTTAACAGTTCTGGACTACATGTGCAGAACGTGCAGGTTTGTTACATAGGTATACACGTGCCATGGTTTAACCCCTCATTTTCATAGTTCGATGCTTCTTTTTTCTTAATGCTGCTACTAAATTTCAGCTCTTTGTGTTGTCACTTTTGCTTGAGTGACAGGATGGCTACATTGATCTCTCATTTGTAGAGGAGATAGGTTCATTAAATGCAGTAATTTCATGCCAATTTTGATCACAACTTTGTTTTGATGAACTGTTTTTTGTAAGGGTTCTCAGGCAGACTTTGTTTTACATCTTCCTTGCTTTTTTCCTTGTACTTTCTTTGCATAGACCTTTTCTTTTCTTTCTTATTATGGTAAAATACACAAAAGTTACCATTAAAAATTTTTTAATTGTACAATTTAGTGGCATTTAGTACATTCACAGTGTTGTTCAACAATCACTATCTACTTTCATATCATTTTATTCAGTCCAAAATAAAATCCTGTTATGCAGTCACTCCCTGATTCCTTTTTACCAACTCCTAGCAACCTCTAATATGCTTTCTCCTTCCTTCCTTTCCCCTCCCTCCCTCCCTTCCTTCCTTCCTAATTGGATGTTTTAAATTTTTTCTTGTTGTTGAATTGCTCTACCTGGGACTTTCAGTACAGTGTTGAAGAGAAGTGGCAAAAATTATTATCCTTGTCTTATTACTGATTTGGGGGGAAAGCTTTCCATCTTTTACCATTGAATATGATGTTATCAGTGGGTTTTGCTCATGATAAGTGCCCTTTATTATGTTCAGGAAGTTCTTTGAATTTCTAGTTTGTTGAATTTTTTTTTTTAATCATGAAAGGGCATTGGATTTTGTTGTGTGTGTGTGTGTGTGTGTGTGCGCGCGCGCGTGTGTGTGTGTGTGGTTTTTTGGCATCAGTTGAGATGATTGTGTTTTTCCCCTCTATTTTATTTATGTGGTATATTACGTTGATATTTATATGTAGAACCAATTTCCATTCCTGGGATAAATCCTAGTTTATTATGATGAATGATCTTTTTCATATGCTTCTGGATTCATTAGCTAGTTTTGTTGAAGAGGTTTGCATCTTTATAAGGCACAGTGGGCTATAGTTTTCTTGTTATGTCTTTGTCTGTCTTTGTTATTAGCATAATGCTGACCTTGCAGAATGAGTTAAAAAGTATTTTTACCTCTTTTTTGGAAGCGTTTGGAATTAATTCTTTAAAAAAATATTTGATAGAATTCACCAGTGAAGCCTTCTATCCCAGGCTTCTTTTTCTTGGAAGGTTTTTTATTACTGATTCAATCTCTTTACCCTTTATAGGTCTATTCATATTTTTTATTTCTTTGAGTCAGTTTTGGTGGTCTATGCATTGCTAGTTTCACCTAGGCTATCTAATTTGTTGGCATACTACAGCTCATAGTATTCTTTTATAATCCTTTTTATTTCTGTAACGTCGATAATAATGTCTCTACTTTTATTTTTGATTTTAGCAGTTCTTTTTGCTAAAAGCTAGATTGGCTAAAGTCTATCAGTTTTATTGATGTTTTTAATAACCAAATTTTCGTTTCATTTATTTTGTTGTTTTTATATTCTCCATTTTGTTTATCATCAGTCTATCTCTTTCTTTCTTCTACTAGCTTAGGGTTTAGTTTACCTTTCTTTTTCTGGTTCCTTAAGATGTAAAGTTAGGTTATTTATTTGAGATTTTTCTTCTTTTTAAATGTAGGTATTAATAGCTATAAATTTCCTTCAGACCTTTGCTTTTTCCATGTTTCTGTATGCTATATTTTTGTTTTCATTCATCTCAAAGTATTTTTTAATTTTCCTGCAGTTTGTTCTTTGACCTATTTGTTGCTTATGTTGTTTAACTTACACGTATTTTGAACTTTTCAGTTTGCCTTATAATACTGATTTCTGGATTCATTCCATTGTGTTTGGACAAGATACTCTGTATGATTTGTCTTTTTTTCTTTCTTTCTTTTTTTTAAATTGCATTTTAGGTTTTTGGGTACATGTGAAGAACATGCAAAATTCTTGCATAGGTACACACATGGCAGTGTGATTTGCTGCCTTCCTCCTCGTTACCTGTATCTGGCATTTGTCTCCATGCTATCTCTCCCCAACTCCCCACCCCCCACTGTCCCTCCCCTATTTCCCCCTGACAGACCCGAGTGTGTGATGATCCCCTCCCTGTGTCCATGTGTTCTCATTGTTCAACACCCGCCTATGAGTGAGAACGTGTGGTGTTTGATTTTCTGTTCTTGTGTCAGTTTGCTGAGAATGATGGTTTCCAGATTCATC
>CAUYLG010060752.1:0-87409 GCA_963573385.1 Cacajao melanocephalus | reverse complement strand
CAATTTCTTTTAAAACTCAAAAACACAAAAAACCAATAAAAAAAA
This sequence comes from Cacajao melanocephalus, assembly GCA_963573385.1. Classification (NCBI taxonomy): domain Eukaryota; kingdom Metazoa; phylum Chordata; class Mammalia; order Primates; family Pitheciidae; genus Cacajao; species Cacajao melanocephalus. The sequence continues at coordinate 87,364 of CAUYLG010060752.1, read as the reverse complement.
AAAAAAAAAAAAAAAAAAAAAAAAAAAAAAAAAAAAAAATTAGTCACAGAAAAAAATGCAGGAAAGGAAAAGGGGATAAACATAAAACAAAAAGGCAACGACTGGGAGATAATCCTATCCTGGGAGATGCAGGAGTTTTAAAAAAAGTTAATATAGTCCTGATAAATATATCTTTTTAAAATAGTAGGAAAGATGGAAAAAACAGATGAAAAGGAGAATTTCAATAAGTATTTAGAAACAATAAAAAATCAAGCTGAAAATATTCTAGAATTAAATATCTGGAGTTAGAAATATTCTTGGTAGGTCTGACAAAGACTAAGTATGGTAGAAAACAGAGTAAGTGAGCTTGAAGAAAGATCAATTTAAAAAAATCTATGTATACAGAGGGAAAAAATGGAGGAAAAACAGAGCAGAGTAGACAAGTGGATTATGCTCAGAGTCTAATATACATGTTACTAAAGTTCAGAAAGAAAGGATAGAATGAGATAGAGCAATCTTTGAAGAATTAATATGCAAGAATTTTCAAAACCTGATGAAAGACACACAGATTCAAAAATTTAAACCAACTTTAATCATGATATATGCAAGGAAGTCCACACCTAAAGAAATTAAAGAGATTTATATAAAGCCAAAGCATAGGAATAATCTCAAAAGGAGTCAGAAAGAGGAAAAAAATATATTTTAAAAGGTATATCAATAAGAATTGTGGTTGACATTTTAAATAGAATGTATAGAATCTGGAATACAATGAAATCACATATCTAAAGAGATAGGGGTAAAACTGCAGAGTATCCTCTGTCTTGTGAAAAGATCGTTCTGAAAAGAAAGTAAAACAATATTTTTAGAACAAGAAAAACATCATTAAAAAGATGAAAGAATTTATCCCCAGTGAACTTGAACTATAAGAATTCATTCAGGCTAAAGGAAAATGATACCACATAAAAGCATGAAATTGCAGGAAAAAATAAAAATCACCTTTAAAAGGTAAACATTTGAGAAATTATAAGTGAATGTGGACTGTTTAAAACAACAAAAAAGCATAGGAATTTGTGATATATGTCAAAATAAAATTTATAATAATAGCAAAAAGCAAAGAAAGTTAAGGTTCTTGCATTGTTTGAGAAGTAGTAAAAATACTAATTTAAAATGAAATATAAAAAATTCAAAGAACATTTTAATTTCTAGGGTAACTGGTAAAATAATAATAAAGAAAATATATTTTAAAAGTTAACAGAAGAAAAATGAAATAATTTACAAATTGATCCAAAAGAATGACTAAAATTATTAAAGAAATGAAACAAACAAAAAAATAGAATGGCAAACTTATACCTAATGATATCAGTAATTACATTAAATGTGAATGGTCTAAATATTACAATTAAAAAACAAAGAGTGTTAGACTTGATTTTTTCAAATCAATTATATGTTGTTTATAGGAAACACCTATCATACATAAGGACACAAAATGGCTAAAAATTTTAAAATGGTAAAAATATACCATGTGAAAACAAATTACAGTAAGCAAAAATTGGCAGAACTAAAGGAAGAGATAGAGGAATTCATAATCATAGCAAAGATAGCAACATCCCTCTCTTAGTAATTAATTAGAACAAGCAGTAAAGTTGAGGAGGATAAATCAACCTGACATGTTGGGCATACATAGAGCAAACATCAAATATCAGAATACAGATTCTTTTCAAATGTACATTCAACATTGACCAAAATAAACTGTCTTGGATCATACAGCATGTCTTAAAATTTTTAGAGATCTGAAATATGTTCTCTTACCACTGTGAAATTATGTCAGACCTCACTAACAGAAAGATAACTAGAAAATCTCCAAATGTTTGGAAAGTAAGCAGCAGGTTTTTAAATGACCCATCAGTCAAAGAAAAAAATCACATAGAAAAGTGGGAAACATTTTGGGCTGACTCGTAATAAAATATTCTGCATCAAAACTTTTAATGCTGCTAAATGAGTTCTTAGAGAAAATCTTGTTGCTTTAATGTAAAAATTAGGAAAAAGAAACATGGACAAAGATCTAAGTTTTAGTCTCAAAAAACTAGAAAGAGAATAGCCAACTAACCCCTTCCCAAAATTTTAAATAATAAAGAGAGGAAATCAGTGAAACAGAACACAGGCACACAATAGAGAAAATCAACAAAGTCAAAAGTTACTCTTTCCAAAAAAATTTTAAAAGGATCAAACTGGATAAAGTTAAAAATTAATAAAATTGAGCAAGAAAATAAAAAGTGAAAATTACCAATATTAGGAACAAAAAGAAGAAATCATTACTGACTATACAACATCATTATGAACAACACTATGCCAATAAAAGAGAAAAATTCGGATGAAATGGATGCTCTTTAAAAAAACAACTCATCAAAACTGACCTAAGAAGAAATGTAAAATTTGAATATTAAAATAATTTAAATATTTCTTTAAAAAGACTTTCTCACACAAAAAATGCCAGGCCCAGAAGCTTCATTGGTAAATTCTTCTCCTCTATTACGGAAGAAACAATACCAGTCTTCCATAAACTCTTCCAAAGAAAAGAAATAGGTATTTGACAAGGAGTATCTACTGGACATATTTTACATATCTCTGTTTGCCACAGCACATCATGGACTACCAGTGTCCTTTTTACCACTGGAAATAGTCATCAGTGCCTTTAAATCCAATCAGATTAAATGATTGCAGAAAACCCAGAATTAATTCAGAAAACTCATTTTTCTTTTTCTCTACACTCTCTCAGTACAAAAATCTCTGTCAGAGTTCCACTAGAAGAATAATACCAGAACCAGTACTCGTGTGTGAGTGTATCTGTGTGTGTGTGTGTGTGTGTGTGTGTGTGTGAGAGAGAGAGAGAGAGAGAGAGAGAGAGAGAGAGAGAAAGAGAGGGAGGGAGTGGAGGAGAGGGAGAGAAAGAGACAGTGATTACAAGGAAGCTGGATAGGCAAGTCTGAAATCCATAAGACAATCTCCTTAAAGTGAACTGATTACAAATGTTAATCATGTCTTTGAAATACCTTTACAATAAAACCTAGATTTGTGTTTGGTTGAATAACATATAACTGATCACCAAAAGGAGTTTATTTTAGAAACAGTTTCAAACTTGTTTCAAATTTGAAAGGCAATTAATAGTTCATTAACATGAACAAAGTAAATGAGAAATATGTGGTCATCACAATAGAAGTAGAAAATAAAAGATATTCAGATTAGAAAAAATAAAACTGTTATTATTCTCAGATGACATGATTGTGTTTGTGTAAAATCAAAAATAATGTACAAAACAACTAAAAATTATAACTAAATTTAACAAGGGTGATAGATAAAAGTCAATTTACAATAAACCAATTGTATTTAAATTTATTAGCAACCATGAAATAATAAATAAAAATTTTAAGCTATCATTTATTATAGTACCCACAAACATCAAATAAACAGAAATAAATCTAATGAAAAATATGCAACTTCTCTAGGCTGAAAACTATAAAATAGTACTGAGAGAAATTAAAGACGTCCTAAATAAATGAAAAGATACTCAATATTTATGAATTAGAAACTTGACACCGTAAAATGTCAATCATCTTCACTTTTTTGTATAGATTTAAAGAAATTCTCATCCCAGTAGGGTTTTAAAAATAAAATTGACAGGCAAATTCTAAAATGTGTATGAAAATGCCAAGAACTGGCTGGGCTTGGTGGCTCCCAGCACTTTGGGTGGCCGAGGTGAGTGGATCACCCGAAGTCAGGAGTTTGAGACCAGCAGTCAGGAGTTCCAGACCAGCCAGCCTGTCTCTACTTAAAATACAAAATTACTCAGGCTTGGTGGCCCATGCCTGTAATCCCAGTTACTTAGGAAGCTGAGGCATGAGAATTGCTCTAACCTGGAAGGTGGAGGTTGCAGTGAGCGAAGATCATGCCATTGCACTCCAGCCTGGACAACAAGAGCTAAACTCTGCCTCAAAAAAGAGAAAACAAAAGAAAAGAAAAGGAAAGAGAAAGGAAAGAGAGAAAGAAAGAAAGAAATAGAAAGAAAGAAAAGAAAGAAAGAGAAAGAGAGAGAGAAAGAGAAAGAGAGAAAGAAAAAGAATGAAAGAAGGAAGGGAGGAAGGGAGGAAGGAAGGAAGGAAGGAAGGAAGAAAGGCAAAGAACTTAGAATAGCCCAGCTAATATTTTAAAAAGGGATAAATCTGTAAGATTTATATTACCTAATATCAAAATGTGTTATGACATTGCAGTAACTATGACTGTGGTATTGTTTAAAAGTAGAAAAACAGAACAGTAGAACAAAATAAGAAGTCAAAAACGTACCCATACATACAGGGCCAACTAAGTTAATACAAAAACTCCACTTCAATGTAGTGGAAAAAAATTTGGTAGGAAATGATTTTGGGTCATTTGAATATCCATGTGGGGAAATAAATGAACCTTGACCACACCTCAGTTTATACGAAAATATTTGTAAGAAATGGATCATAGACCTAAAACTGAGGGTTAAAATAATCCAACTTCTAAATGAAAACAGGAGAGAATGTATTGGGCAAACAAAGATTTCCTCAACAGGACATAAAAAGTACTAGTTTGTAAAATAAAAACTATTTTATATTTTACAAAAGAAAAAACTGACAAATTGAAATCTTTAAAATTAAAAACTTTTAATCCTTGAAAGACATTGAAAAGAGAGTGTGTAGGGAAGCAACAGGAAAATTTTGTCATGTCTATCTGCATCTATGGCTATATTTTTAATTTGCTGATTACCCACGAGAGGGCGCCCTCCTCATGTAGTACAGCACCGATGGCCACGGACAAGGCTCCAGCCTGGCTTTCCAGCACGTCTCCATTTTCCTACATAGACACGAAGCCCTTTGTGGAAGACACACATGTAGTCAGACAATTCTGATAATAGGTGATAAGTTTGGGGACAATTTTTTTTAAACAATGAGATAAGAACTGGTAAGGTATGTTTGTGGCCAGATTAAAGGATGAGCATGAGTTGGTAAAACTTAAAATGCATGCAGTTTGTCTCTTTTTAAAAGTCAAAACCTTAATATCTGGGAGTGTCTATAAACATTTTGGCCCCTAAAAATCTTGAAAGGGGATGTTTTGTGTTGCCAGCATCAATATTTAGTATAGAAAGTTCATAAGTGCAGTAACTCTTTGCAACTCCCTCACCAAACGAGGACTTTCTTTTATTTAGACGTCAGACAGCTCCACAAACCGAAATGCGGTCTGTTTCCTATTTCTTGTCGTATGTTGCCTTCATTCTTTCTTTCAACAGTTCCTGAACACCTTGCTCTGTCCTGGACCTGTGCACATCTTCTGGAATCTGCCATAAATGATGCTAATTCCCTCTCCCCCTCTGAGGGAAAACAAACACATTAGCCACATGGTGAGTGGAAGTAGTTCAAGGTGCCTTAGGGACACTGAGGACTGGGGGGTTTGGAGAGTGTAAGGGATGGTTCTTGGAGGTAGATGATGTTGGGGGGGCACCTTGGATGTACAGATTATTTTTTGTAACGTATACCAGCACAAGCAAAGGCAAAGGGACATGTGCATAACGCTACCATAAGGTATTATATACATAAAGTGTTTTGGGGAAGACTGAAATAATTAGTTTGCTAGAGTCACATCTAGAAAGGCTTCACTTGCCATTTCCAAGTAGACCTAAAGAAGAACGAAGGTTCACTGGGTGAAATGGTGGTTTATGCATACAACCAACAGGGGGTGCCCAACCTTCCACACATTTCACAGCCTGGTTGGTCTCTCCCAAATGACAGCAACCAGGAAGGAGTCAAATGCTGATGCCCACCGGGGCCAATCCGCACCCCACACACATCCCACACCTTATATTCTGAGCTACTCTGAACCCACTACCCAGAGAAACTAGAACAGATAGGAAACAGCATGGTTAAAAATGTTCCACACTTGCTTCCGTTTTCAATAAGAACATCACTTCTGTGCCTTTCCTTTCAGAGAATTAAAAAAAAAAAAAAGGTCTACTTAATGCCAAAAAAAGAAAAAAGAGAGACAGAGAGAAGTAAAAATAGTAATTGATTTCAGAGTGGTGAGGACGCTGGACCTAAAACCAGGGGTACAAGGAAGCAGCCTCGGTGTGGTGGGAATCAGCACACAGTGAGAGCCTGTGACTCCTGGGGCCCTCCATTGCCGCTGAGCTGAGCCTCCCGGCACCAGGAAGCCGGCTCAGAGCACGGCAGCTGCTGCGGGCAGGGCCACTCGGCCGCCTGAAGGCAATGGGGTGCAGAGGAAAGAACGGGGCTCTGGAGCTTTGCTGGCTCTGTGGCCATGCGTGAGTTACCCACTCTCACCAAACCTCTATTTCTCGACTTTTAAATTGGTTCATAACACACTCCCAGAGGAGATGACACGCTCAGCATGTGTCAGTGCCTAGTGGTGCCCTGCATGTCAGAAATAGTCAGCAGAGGTAGCTCAACCCCATTACTCTTCTTTCTCTCTCCCTTTCAGCTACACTGGCATCTTTGCTTGTGTAGGTCAGGAACAATTTTACCTTAGGGCATCTTGATTGGCTTTTTCCTCTACCTGGACTATTCCTACCCAAGATATTTGCTTGGCTGCCTCCTTATATTTCTTTCAAAAGTAAGCTTCTTCATAAAGCAGATCTGACCAGTCCATTTAAATTATAACTTACCCTTCATCTCTGCCACATGCACTCTTATTCCTTAGTCAGCTCTGTTTCTATATAGTTATCTTCTTCTAAAATTTTGTAAAATTTACTTATTTATTAGGGTTATTGTTCACTGTCTAGTCCCACCCACATACCCCAGCTTTTATCTATTCTGTTTACTGCTATCCCTAGAGTCGATAACACTGACTGGACATAGTAGACACTCAATAAATATTATCAGTTTTATGAATGAATGGATGCATGGATAGATGCTCTTCCATCTTCAAAAATCAAATGTCATCTGTCAAAGAGAGAGAGCAGGGGTTAAGGTAAAGGCGATTCCTTATGTGAAAAGGCCCGTGGAGGAGGAAGCACTGCACCGTAGAGAACTGTGTTCCAGGCAGTTGCCAGGAACACTCAGACGTTAGAGATGAAGGGCTGCCCCAGACACAGCCTAGGCGTCCAAGGTTCATATGGCAGCCAGAGGGACACAAACTTGCTGGGTTTTGACTCTGGGAGGAAAACCAAGGGTGGGGTCTTAAACAGGGCTTTGTGTCTTTGGGGATTCACATTTACAGCACCCAACTGTACTCTGGAGATTCAGAAATCAAAGGACGTTGTTCTGGATTCAGAAATCAATAGAAATTGCTCCCTCCCCTGGAGATGCCCAGGGTCATCCTTTATCTTTTGGAATCAGGCTAACCTGAAGCCCCAGCTCTACCACCATTGAATTATGGCCTTGGACAAATCATGTAAATTCTCTGAACCTGAGTTTACACCTCTACACTTGGGAATAATAGTGGCCACTTTTCAGCAGGCTCTCTACACACAGTGTGCATTTGAGAAATACTAGTTCCCTTCCCCTTCCATCTTCCATCTCTGAAACTTCACTGGAGCTCCATCTTCCCGCGATACAGCGATGCATTTCAGGAGATTCCCTGAAGAGGGAGCCAAAGCACCACGGAAATCCTAATCGCTGCCTGACAGCAGAGTCCGCACGGGGGCGCTTATGGGCAGAGCCAGTCATCAAGTGTTTGGGGTCCAGACCTCGGCTTCCTCTCTGTCTCTCAATGCCCTCTAACAAAGCCCCCCACCCCCGACCCTGTGTCAAGTGCTGCCCACAGTCTGCCAAGCAGCTCCCCATCTCAGGCTCTATCTAATCAAAATGATCCTCCAATCGAAATACCAATTCTGCTTTCAGTCACTTTATACAGCTGTTATCATAGCAAGTGACAACGTGGTTTAACAAAGCCAATTGTCCCAGGATGTTACTAGGTAATATTTGCTACTTCTAGATAACATGTGTATTTTAACAGGGGCCTTCTGCTGGTACATTTGGGGACAGGTAGGCATTCCAGGTGCCAACATCCAGTGCCACTCGCCTTTAGACCACCTGCATTCTATGGACTATACTTAATATTTGGTCCTTACCCACATGGGTGAGCTTGTTAGGTTGAACACGTAAAATTGCTCATAATCCACCATTTTACCTACAAAACAACAATTTCATATGGTCAAAATTAATATTTCACTTCTTCACCGCTGCTCAATTTCACTGTAGACTCTAGTTTTTTTTTTTTTTTTTTTTTTTAACTTTCCCCATCACACTTTTGCCCTCAAGTGGTGTTTTCACTCTTGTTATATTCCCCCCTCCAGCCCTACCTCAGTTTCTGCTTCCTACACCTTGCCTAGGCCACATCCCACCCTTCCAAGGTATCTCCCTGGTGAGGCAGCTGCTGTGAGGGGTTTGGTCCCACCTGGCATCTCCCGAGTGAGCACACCTTGAGCACACCAGGGCTTTGTCCAGCCGGGGACATAGGGCTCCAGCTCTTCCCACACCACGATATCCCATAAGCACTCTCTCAGTCTCCCAGCAAACTTCTCTGTCCTCCCAGACTCTGGAGTGCAAGTCCCATCGAATAACTCTCTGAACCCCTTTGAGTCTAATTGTCTTCAGATGTGAAATGTAAAAGGACAATGCCCACCACATAAGGTTATCATAAGAATGAATGGAGTAATGGTTGTAAAAAGCCTAGCACTGTGCCTGGTAGATGGCAGTCATTCTGCAAGGGACAATTTGCCTCTCAGAACCCTAAGCAGGGTCTACAAGACCAAAGACCCCAAAGCAACTAACTCATTGTCCTACCCACCTCTTCCTAAAATGCTGTTATTGCTGCACCCCCATAGGCACCATTTTGTCAAGTGTGGTCTGATCCTATTCTCCGAGCACTCTGTATCACACACTCCTGAGATTGCCACAGCATGGGGCAAGGCTGGGCCTGTAACTCCCTAAAGGACTAAGTCCTGCCTCCCAGCATTTTTCCATTCTGTCCTGGGGCCCTGGGATTCTGTCTTCCACACAACCAGGGTAGTGACTGTGATACCAGAGCCACCTGACACTTCTGGTGTCTCCACATTTATCATGAATAATAAAAATGCATCATATTTTATTCAAAAGGAAAACAGAGTTGCCATAAACTTCTACATTTTCTCTGCAGATGTTGGTCTATCCAAGAGGAGGCCAGGTTTCCTTGGTTCTTTCAGCCCGTTTCTCCAGTTAGGATGATTAGGGAAGAAGCTCTGATTAAAATAAACTATCCCAGAGGAAGAGGATCCAGTCCCTTAGAAAATAGATCTGACCATGTACGTTAAATAAAGAGGCTCTGTAAAAAGGAGCAGGAGATGTGTGCCCTGGAGGGGAGGGAAGTGGTCAGGCTGGAGGTGAAGGGTGGTAGGACTCGGCCCTAGAAACTCCTGTCCCCTCCCCCTCCTTCCTGCCATACCCTCTCCTGTGTGTTCTTAGCATCTCACCCCCACCCTTCACCTCTCCAGTTCTAAATGAGTCTGTCAAGGCCTCTGGAAGTGGAGAGAGACCCAGGCTGGTTATGGGAGGATTATAAGGAGCTGCTAAACATAAGGGACAATGGTCAGCCTCACCAGAGACAAAAGCAGATGCCTGTCTTAGTGGGGAGATTGCGTGCTCGTCCAATTTGAATTTTTAAACTGACGTATAATGCTAATTACATTAGAGTTACAAGGTTAGATTATGATTTTGAAAAATATCAGAATAATGGTATTATGCTAGCAAAAATGTAAAGTGGAAATTTCCTCTTCCAATGAGACTAGAGTTACAGGGATGGATTTATCCTGCAACTTGAAACAGCTGCACAGTCTGACGAGCTATAATTGCCCTTCCTTATACTCGACCTCTACATTCATGGATTCAACCAACCATGGATCTAAAACATTTGGAAAAAATACAATAAATAATACAATTTAAAAATACACTATAACTATTTACATAGCATTTACATTATATTAAATATCATAAGTAATCTGGAGATGTTTTCATGTATACAGGAGGATGTGCATAGGTTGTATGCAAATACTATGCCATTTTACATGACAGATTTGAGCATCTCTGGATTTTGGTATCTTCAAGGGTCTTGGAACAAATCCCCCTGGAATGCCAAGGAATGACTATATATATATTGAAAAAAACATAGCAACAGTTTTCAAGACCATGAATTTGAAGCAATGCAGGACCGTGATGTTTGCGAGATAAGACAAAATGAGCTGAGCCCTAGGACTGTACTGGCCTCCTCCTGGGAAAGGGTTTCCAGGCTGTGGCTCAGTGGGGGAACCTGGCAGAGTCCAATGGCCTCTCAGGATTGAAAAAAATGGAACTGGATCCTGAAAGAGCAAGGCAGCTAGTTTGCAAGGCAAACTACTAGCCTAGCAAGGTAAGAGCTGGGAGTTGGGGGGGTGGGGGTGGGCAGGGGAGCTCTGACATCAGGAGCAGCCTCCTCTCAAATCCTCAGCTGAGTTATGATCAGCACTTGCATGTAAAGAAACTACCTGAAGCAGGGGAAAGACCTCCCTGCATGGTTGAAAGGGAATAATCCCAGGATCACCCAGAGTTAGAAAGAACCCCTGTTCCTAACAGCTAGAGTAGAACACTTTGTAATTTATGGGGCACTTGGGTAGAATATTCTGATAGGTTTTGCCTCAGTGGTATAGTAAAATTGATCCTAAACTAAATACTGCTCTGGTGCCACCTAACATATCTTAAAAAGCAAAATTTGAAGGTCCAAACTGCTTCCAAGTAACTAAACTTTTGCTTCTTATTTATAAAAACAAAAATATATCCAGCCCTTCAAAAGGTAAAATTCACAATGTGTGGTATCCATAGAAAATTACCAGCATGCAAAGAAGGAAAATATGATACATAATAAAAAGAGGAAGTCCTAACCAGAGCAAGCAGGCAAGAGACAGAACTAAAAGGCATCCAAATAGGAAGAGAGGCAGTCAAACTATGTCTTTTTGCAGACAATATAATTTGATACCTAGAAAACCCCATAGTCTCAGCCCAAAAGCTTCTAGATATGATAAACAACTTCAGCAAGTTTCTAGATACAAAATCAATGCACAAAAATCGGTAGCATTTCTATACACCAATAGTGTCCAAGCTGAGTCCCAAATCAAGAACACAAATTCCATTCACAATAGCCACACACACCAAAAACAAAACAAAACAAAACAAAAACGCACACAAATACAGCTAAACACGAGGTGAAAGACCTCTACAATGAGAGCTATGAAACACTGCTGAACGAAATCAGACATGACACAAACAAATGGAAAAACACTCCATGCTCATGGATAGGAAGAATCAATATTGTTAAAATGGCCATACTGCTCAAAGCAATTTACAGATTCAGTGTTATTCCTATCAAACCACCAGGGTCATTCTTCACAGAATTAGAAAAAAAAAATTCTAAAATTCATATAAAACCAAAAAGAAGCCCAAATAGCCAAAACGATCCTAGGAAGAAAGAACAAACGTAGAGGAATCATATTATCCGAGTTCAAACTATACTATAATGCTGCAGTAACCAAAGCAACATGGTAAAAATAGACAAATAGACCAATAGAACAGTACAGAGGGCCCAGAAATAAAGATGTACAATTACAACCATCTGATTTTCAACCATTTATCTTCAATAAATGGTGCTGGGATAACTGGCTAGCCATATACAGAAGACTGAAACTAGACTCCTTCCTTATACCGTACATAAAAATCAACTCAAGATGAATTAAAGACATCAGTGTAAATCCCAAAACTCTAAATGCCCTTAAAGAAAACCTAGGAAATGCCATTCTGGACATAGGCCCTGGCAAAGATTTTATAACAAAGCAATTGCAAAAGTAATTGCAACCAAAACAAAAATTGACAAGCGCGACCTAATTAAACTAAAGAGCTTCTGCATAGCAAAAGAAACTATTAACAGAGTAAATAGACAACCAGTGTAATAAGAGAAAATATTTGCAAACTATGCATCTAACAAAGGTCTAATATCAGGAATCTATAAAGAAATTAATAAGCAAAAAGCAACCCCATTAAAAGGCAGGCAAAGGAATTGAACAGACAATTTTCAAAAGAAGACATATACATAGCCAACAAGCATATTAAAAAAATACTCATCATCACTAGTCATTAGAGAAATGCAACTCAAAACCACAATGAGATACCATCTCTTGCCAGTTAGAATGGCTATTACTAAAAAGTCAACATGTTAACAGATGCTGGCAAGGCTGTGGAGAAAAAGGAACACTTTAAGGCTGCTGCTGGGAATGTAAATTAGTTCAGCCACTTTAGAAAGCAGTTTGACAATCTCTCAAAGAACTTACAACAGAAGTACCTTTCAACTCAGCAATCCCATTATTGGACATATATACCCAAAAGAAGAGAAATCACCCTACCATAAAGACAGACGCGTGCATATGTTTACTACAGTGCTATTCACAATAGCAAAGACATGGAATCAACCTAAATGCCCATCAATGGCCAACTGGATAAAGAAAATGTGGTGCATATACACCCTGGAATGCATCTCAGCCACAGAAAAGAACAAGATCATGTCCTTTGCAGCAACATGGATGGATTGGAGGCCATTATCTTAAGCAAACTAACACTGGAACAGAAAACGAAACACCACATATTCTGACTTATAAGTGAGAGCTAAACATTGAGTATACATGGACACAAAGAATGGAACAATAGATACCAGGGCCTACTTAATGAAAGAGGGTAGGAGGAGGGTGAGGATTGAAAAACTATCAGTTACTATGCTTATTACCTGGGTGACAAAATAATATGTACACCAAACCCCCACAACACACCATTTATCTATTAAACAAAACTGCACAAGTACCCCTTAAACTAAAAGAAAAGTTAAAAAAGTAAAGAGAAAAATTAATCAACTGATATTGACCCAGAAATGACCACTGATGAGAGATGACAGAAATGTAGATGAGGGCCATGTGTGGTAGCTCAAACCTATGATTCCAGCACTTTGGGAGGTTAAGACAGGAGGATTGCTTGAAGCTAGGAGTTCAAGACCAGCCTGAGTAACAAAGCAAGACCCTATCTATAAAAAATAGAGTTCTAAACGAGGACATTCTAAAAGTTAATATAATGTTTCATATGTCCAAAACACTAGTAGAAAAAATTAAGCAGGGACATGAGAGAGAAAAAAAGCCAAATCAAACTTCTTGAAATGAAAACTAAAATGTCTGAGAAGAAAAATAACTGAATGGGATTAACAGCATTTTAAACACTGCAGAAGTGATGATTAGTGAGTCAAACACATAGCAATAGAAACCATCTAAAATGAAGGGGAGGAAACAAAAACTGAAGAACAAGTTAAGTAAACACAGGACATCTTCATGCAGCCTAATATACATGTAATTGGAGTCCCCAAATGAGAGGATGGAATGGGAATGGGAGCAAAACAATCTGAAGAAATAATCACAGCAAATTTCCAAATTTGATATTTTAAAATAGAAAAACTATACATCTAAGACTCTCAATGACCCCTAACCACAATAAATATATTTAAAAATGGAAACCAATTATAATTAAATTGCGCAAAAACAGTGATTAAAAAAATCTTAAAAGCGACCAGAGGGAGTGAAAAATACCTTACGCACAGAGAAAAAAGAGAAGAGTAATAGCAGGCTTCTTGTCAGAAATTACCCACGTCAGAGATGGCAGACCAATATTTTTAAATTACTGAAACAATTGTCAGCCTAGAACTTTGTACCCAGGGAAAAATTCTTTCTAAATGAAGAAAAGAAAAGTCTTTTTAAGACATTCAAAGGCTGGAAGAATTCATTACCAACAAATCTGAATTACAAGGAATATTACAGGAAGCCTTTGAGGCAGAAGGAAAATGATAGCAGATGAAAATCTGGAGCTGTATCAAGGGATGAAGAGCACTTGAAACTGTAATTATGAGAGTAAATATAAAAACACTTTTTATTATTATTTAAATCTCTTTTTATATGGTACAGCAAACTGGAATACTGAACATCTAAAAACATATAGCAGTGACTAGCCCAGGGTACCCGGCAGCTCCGGGCACAGCCCTCTCAGGAGTGGACCTGAGCACAGTTCAAGACGGCACCTACAGCCCATGGCCAGCAGGGGGCGCCTGTGGATCTTGGAAAACGCTGCTTCAAGCATTGGGCCTGCCCTCCCAGGTGTCAAACGTCCTGGGCCAGGGGCTTTGGGGCTCTCGGACAGCCACGGAGGTGGAATCCCTTGAAGATAAATTATAAAACATGAAAGACCCTGGCGGGGTGGAGTGGTGGGCTACCCAGGTCCTTTTCTAGGCTTTTCCACTAACTTGCCGAGACCTTGTTTGGGCATCTGCCTTTCTGAGCATTAAATGAAAGAATTACGTAAAGTGGTTTGCACGGTCCCTCATTTGTGAAATACAGGATGAGACTAGCTGACGTCTAAGGGCCCGTGCATTCCCCACACTCAATTCCTCAGTCTTCCCCTCTTATTACCAGCTAGGGCCTTCTGCTTCTGCCCTGGTGGAGCCTCCAGGAGTAGAGAGAGGCGGATCTTTCCCCCTGAGGAAGGGTTACAGAGAGAAGGCTTTGAGAAATCAGAACCTGAAAATCAAGTTCCAGAATTCCCTGTGCTTGTAAGTTGCATGTGCAACCACCGTGCAAAGCATTTTATTTAATGCTTTCATTTAATTCCCCATTCCAACCCCCAAAATGAGAGAGAGAACAATAATTACCCCAATTTTTCAGGTGAAGAAACTGAAACCCAAAGATTTGAAGAAACTTGCCTAAGGTCAAACAGCTGAGAAGTGGTGGAGCTGGCATTTGAGCCAGAGGTCATGCCCTGACGTACACGGTCATGTATGGAGGCTCCATGCAGGCCTCCATGAGGGCTGCACTGACCGTCCGGAGAAATGCCTCCACCTACTCTTTGCTCTTCAGAATCACAGACTAACCTGGAAGGGTTCTTGCAGTTTTCTGGCCCTCCCAGAAGATGCTGATTCAAAAATAAAATTGTTTTAATGTCTAGAACCTGTTATATCTGCCCAGTTCTTTTTCTATAAAAGCCACTCCAATAAGGGTACTAAAGTTTAATGACAGTTCTGGACCTTATGTTGAGATAGCACTTTTGAGTTTACATATAATTGCCATGAGTAGTATTGCAGTTCTTCACAACAAATGTAAGTATTCATAATAAAAATGATTTTTAAAAATACTCTTTTTCTAGATGTGAACATTTCAATACAGTTTAAGTGGCTTGGTCAGAATCACATAACCATAGGTCAAAGAATGGTAACTCTAAGCTTCTCCATCCCAATCTTATGCTGTTCTATTACACCTCTTTTCATCTAAGTCACCACCCCCAAACCTGTGATAAGCAATGGTATGTGTGTATTTGTCTATCATGTGTGAAAGAGGAAAATGATTTTTAAAAATGCTCAGAACAAGATAAGCTGGATGGAGCATTGGCACCATCAGCAAAAAGGACTCTTTTCTTCCTGCTGAGACCACCTTCCAGAGTCCAGAGCTCTAAGAGAGTCGTCCCCTGTGTCTGAAATTGGGCCATTTCCTCTATGCCCTTAATGGCAGAGCAGAGCTGTCTGAACTCCACAGGGCTCTGCGCACCACATCTTCCATTCAACCTCCTTAGAGCTGGGCCCCACCCGAACCCTCAGCCTCCTCTGGAAGACAGGGAGGATCCAGGGAACAGAAGGGGCCCCGTGAACTCTCCTCATATTTAATGAGGGAAAGATAATCACCTGTCGCTGTATGGACCTAATTAACACCTGCACAGAGTTTCGGTTGCTGATTAAGGGTACTCCTCCCTAGCTGAGGTTCCTACAGGAAAGTGTGTCACAACTTGCTAGAGGTGGGATGACAGGATTAAGGTCGGTACAGGGCAAGGGTCCCTCCTCTTTGAACTCCTAAGTTCTTAGCACTGGATCAGGAACAAACCAGGCTCTAACTCAACAGCAACCCTGTTTTGAAACCCTGCCTTCCTGAATCTTGCCCAGACCAAGAAGGGGGAGAAGTCCACCCAGCTCACCCAGTCATCAGGGTCTTCAATTCATATTGTTTCTCCAAACCCCCCTCCTACCAGGATACTTCCCTTCTACCCCAATCAGAAAAGCTTCTGCAACTTGAACCCAGGACTAGGTTCAAGCTGTGAACGCACTATCCAGGTCTGGCATCTTCCAAATTTGAGCTCAGCTCCTTGGGTTCTTGCTGGTGTTAAAAGAAAAAATTCAGCTGAATTAAATTTAAAGGAGAGTAATTGAGCAAAGAATAATTTGCAAATCAGGAGACTTCTGAGCCAGAGTAGGCTCAGAGACTCCAGCATAGCCACGTGGAGGAAGAAGATTTACGAACAGAAAAAGGAAAGTGATGTACAGAAAACAGAAATGAGGTACAGAAACAGCTGAATTGTTTGCAGCTTGGTCTTTGCAGTATTTGAATGCAGCGTGAATAGTTGGCCACCTTCGACTGGCCAAAACTCAGTGATTGGCACAAGAGTAGGTTATGGTCTTGTATACAACTCCATTTAGGTTATATTTCACGATGTACAGGCAGAACTTACACTATGTAAGAAGGCAGCTTTAGACTAAACTTGATTTAACACTAGGCTTTCACAATCCCAACCCAATCCCCATTTTCCTAAAACTTACACCTTTTGGAATCATACCAAAATTTATCTGAATTATTTGAAAAAATAATAAACTAGCAAACAAATAAATAAACAAGCTTATCACAGAGTGTGGTAAGCACTAGGAAGAAAGCAAATACGATGTGTCGAGCCTGACTGCAGGCAGTGGGCCGTCCCCCTTTAGCCACAGTCGGCCCAGAAAGTCCGCTCTGTGGAGTAGGCCCTGAACATTCTGCAGCCTGACATGCAGCCCGTCTTTCCATTCTTAGCCCCCACCCCTCCACCTACCTTCAGCACTCCCTGCCCCTCTTCCCAACCTTTTCTGATATCTCTTATATCTCTTTAACATGGTTTGTTTATTATTGTACCTATTGTTAGACTACTCAACTATAACGCTGTGTGAGGGTAGGTTTCTTTGCATGTTTTATTCACCACTGTATTCCCAGAACCTAGAACAGGACTGAGCACACAGCAACGGCTTAATAAATACAGGTTGAATTAATCCAAGTAGCCTCCATTTATCCCTGGCATCAGGGAGCATGAGCTAACGACTCAGGCAGGAGCCAGCTTTGCAAACTCCTGGCAGTCCTCAGAGGAGCCCTGGGCAAAGTCATCTCTTGGATTTTGCAGAACCAAAAGAAAGTCTTCACCATATTAGGGCCCTCACAACTGCCTCACCACAGCCATGCCACAGGAGCAGAGTCCAGTCTGCAGAGACGTCCAAAACCCAAGACACAAACTTCTTAAGAAGATCCTAAGCTTGTTTTGATCAAGCCCCAAACCCAGACGTCACCCCTGCCTCTTCTTTTTCTCTCACCCTTTTTCCCCCATCAAGTCCTCTTCACTCCATTGCCAAATATATTTTGAAGCTGCCCACCTTCTCTCTGTCCCCGCTGCCTGGGCCATGGCAATAGCCCCCCAGGTGGTCCCTCGGCACCTACTCTTGGCCCTTCCTGTTCAAGCTCCACGTAGCATCCAGAGGACTTGTTTAAAAGTGTGGGAGTATCTTTTCCCTGCTTAAAATTCTCCAACAGCTTTTCTCTGCCTTAGAATAAGATTCAGATGCAGACGTAGTCGGGCGCGGTGGCTCACGCCTGTAATCCCAGCACTTTGGGAGGCTGAGGCGGGCGATCACGAGGTCAAGAGATCAAGACCACCCTGGCCAACATGGTGAAACACTATCTCTAACTAAAAATACAAAATTTAGCTGGGGGTGGTGGCGCGCGCCTGTAGTCCCAGCTACTCCGGAGGCTGAGGCAGGGGAATTGCTTGAACCTGGGAGGCGGAGGTTGCAGTGTGCAGAGATTGCGCCACTGCACTCCAGCCTGGCGACGGAGCAAGAGTCTGTCTCAAAAAAAAAAAAAAAAAAAAACATTCAGACTCACTAAAAGTCGTCTCCTGCCTCTTTGGCCCTCGCTGGCTACACTCAAGCCCTACTGGCAGTCTCTTTTCTCCTTTTCAGGTGCACCAAGTTGTTCCCGTTTGCTCAAAATGTTCCCTCTGCCAATTCCCTTTCTCATCCTCGAGACTCTGCTCAAAAGCCTCCTTTTGGGGGAGGCATTCCAGCCTGGTTACCTGAAGGTGTACCCTGCCTCCACGATTGTTCTTTATCACACCATCATGTCCATTTCCTTCCTCGCACTCATTGTGCTGTGGTTACTTTGCTTATTAATATCTTGCCTGCCTTCCCCATCAGAGTGTGAGTTCCATCGGGGTAGGGATCTGTGTCTCTCTAATTCACTCCCTTCTCCCATGCCCAGTGTATGACAGGTAGGTGCTTAATGAATAAACTTTTGAAGGAGTAAATAGAGGAGTCTCTACTTATTCCCATCTTCAGTACACACAGAGATATACACACAGTCACACACACACACGGACACTCATGGCCATGAACCAGCATAGACACACAGGCAACAGGTACACACACACACACACACACACACACAATCGAGGTGGCAGTCACCATTGACTCTTGTTGCAAACTTTTCTTCCTGCTTGGCCTCTCACAAGCCTTTGCCCCTTTTGACATTCCCTCCACTGAAAACCACTTCCTTCCCCACAAGGCTGGATTAGTCCACATCCTTATAAGTCTCTGGGACTTTGATTTTTCCCTCTGACCAATATGGTTGGCCAACCCTTCCATACCAGCTGATCCCTCATCCATGCTTCAAACATTATTTTTTCTTTGCGTGTCCACAGAGCCTGACATCTCCTCTCTTCCTTTGTTGCATCACTGACAGAATATCTGTCATGCTCTGTTTTTTGTTGTTTTTGTTTTGTGCTTCTATCTCCCAGGTAAAGTGTGAAATTTTCTGTGGACAGGTCCATTTCTTATTCATGACTGTATTCCCAGGGCTTACTGGAGCAGGGGTGCACAGGAAATGCTCAGTACATGGGAGTGGAATTGCCTGGGAGGCCTGACCATGGGAGACATGGACCTCATAGCTCTGTGCCCATCTCAGGTTCCTGCTTCCTTCAGTAACTCCTTTTCATAGTACCTCCTAAATGTGATTGCATACTGAGTTTTCCCTCTCCAGCCTCTGCCATTTCTCCATAGTGTCCCCTATACAGATGTTCAGAGGTTAAAGTACCTCTTCAGTTCCCAGCACACAGGAAGCCCTAACCGCATTGGGTCTCTTTTGCATCCCTGAGGCCAGCCCTACCATTGGCTTCTGTAGCCTCTGCCTGGCCAGGCAGCATCAGGGGATAGACTTTATTCTTTAAAGGGTCTCTGAAGAACCATTCCGACCCTCAACTCATACATCCTACATAACAGAAATAGGACACAGTTTTCTGCATAATGCCAGGAAGACATGACCTTATGAAATGACTATTCAAGGTTCTTAAGGCTGGTGCTCTATGGGATGACCCTTTCATCATCCTCTGAAAATAGGAAGGACAGCACTGAAGGGAATTCAGTCCAGGGGGCTACTCTACCTCCTCAGCTCCCAAAGTTGGCTGTTAGAGACTGATTCCAGTGAGGACATTGTTTCTGTAAATGCATAATCAGGACATATGATCACAAAGCTACGAAGCAACAGCAAAACCTTTGAATTGAAAGTGGTCACCAAGCACTTAGGACCACTCTCTTAGGCCATTGGTCTTTGAACTATATAGTAGCTCTACATGGGAGAATTATGGAAAAAGTCAAGCAGATGCAGTTCTAGAGTGACTGTATCTTAGGTCTCCAACTCCCATCCACAGCACCCTAGCTCTCCTATGTTTTGCCCTGAGCCGGAGTGGATGCTGCAGTAGGTCTGAGTCCTTAATTAAAAGATATGGCAACACTTGCATCTCCACCCCCACCAAATAAATGTCAACAGCCAGCTGGCAAGGTTTAAGGGGAAAAGCACATGATTTCAAGTGAAACAAATCTGGATTGGATTTGAATCACGACACCCCTGCTCACAGACTTCATTTAACAAACATTCATTGAGGTGATTCTATGCACCAGACACGGTGGCAGACCCCGTAAATAAAGGAGAGACACAATAGACATAAACCCTGGACGAATTAGGCAATCTTGTGAGCCCCTGGCTTCTCATCTAAAATGAGGTAATAGCTGCTTCTTAGAGACGCTGGAAGAATTTTATGAAATAATATGTGTAACTGTGGACTATTCATATTATCATCACTGTTATTAATGGAAGTAACATGACATCGATATGTGTGAAAAGCCACAGAATTTTTTAAATCTTGAACTCAATACTTAATACATTTACCCTAAAGAAAAGCTCATTACTCATTTTTCATATCTTTTTTTTATATAAAGGAGAAAAATGGGAAGGAAATAAAGTGTCAACCAAGTAGATATATTTTAAAGGCTTTACATTTGTTAATTCATAAAAATGAGCAAAGGAAAAAATACAAGCAACCTAAATATTCAGCAGTGGCATAATGCATGGAATACTATACAGTCATTTAAAGTAATTATAAAGACTATGTAGCAACATAGAAAAACGCTCATGTCACTGTGTTAGGTGGAGAAAGGAGGTTACTGGGTGTGGGTATGTGGATGCTGATGGCAGCTGTGTAAGGTCCATATGCGTGAGCACGGCCTCACACTAAAGTCAACACTTGCTCTAGAATCATGGGCTTGTGGCCACGCTTTGCTCTCCGTCTGTCAAACCGTTTGTATGTTGTTTCATTGTCTGTCACAGTATTTTTATAGGGGTGCTTTTCTTGAGGTGCTCTCTTTGTCAGTATTTCCCTCTCTCCCATATGACCTACCCATCCATTTTGAAAGGGAAAAATAAAGACATTTTCATGCTTGAAAGTCTTGGTAGGCAGCAAACCTTTGAGGAGGCATCAGTGGCATTCACTTCATTGCTGTTTTCTGAAAAATATATGGAAGAGTTATACTTTACACATAGCTTTTCAACTATACATAGCAAACCTTCAGAAACTGGTCTCAGAAATTAGAAATGAAGGCACTGCTGCAGTAGAATCCCCAGCAGCCCCCACCCACACTGTCCGTGTGGGGCACACTTTATGTCTCTGGGACCACATGAGCCAGCATGTTTGGCTTCCTATCCATTCATCCATTTATCCAAGCATCCACATATCCATCATTTCACGCTTCACCACCTGTCCATCCACCAATTCCCTCCCTCTGTTTACCCATTCATTTAATCACCCTTCCTTAGAAGGTCATCACCACAAAACTGCCTTACAGGAATTAGAGATTTTTAAAAATGTTTCTCATCTTCAACTGGCTACTCATCTGAAAAGCCAAGGTCAAGGTTACTAAATGGGGTCAAGGATGCAACAGGACATGAACCCAGGAGACGTGCTTCCCATCTTCTCCCAGTCCATGGTGGGCAGTTCAGCAGCTGGTTTCAGCCACCGGGCAGCCTCCCAAAGCCCATTTTGGGAACAATGGGTCCCGGAATGAGGCCACTGTTTGTCATCAGGGCCCGCCCTTGTCACAGCGAGGTTGCTGGCTGGAGCAGAATCTTCAAGGTATTTCAAGCATTTACCACCTAAATCCGTCACCTATTAGCCCTGTAGGTGGAGTGGGAGAGGCCGTGCAGTAGGCATTTGTCAAGCTGCCAGACAAAACCTGCTTCAGTCAGTTAAATAATGGGTTGTCATTACAGAAGACTGGATTGTGACCTTCTCAATCAAGTTCTAATTGGGGTTGATGAGGATGATCTACCCTGGACATTCTTATCTCTCATGAGACCACCACTGTGTAGAGTCCTCCTTTCATCCCTAAAATGGATGTAAAGGGCAAACTGAGGCTGCATCTGTAGAGGGATGGGGACGTGTCTCTAGAGTAAACTAAAGAATTAACCAGCCCTTAACTGGATGCTCTACATGAGCTCCAGTGTCAGATGCTAAGAGTCTAGATGCTGGGACAAATCAAGCACATTTCCTGCCTATGCGGAACACACAGACCTAGTGAAGAAAAGAGTTACAATCAGTGTGAAGCCTCTGGGAAGGCTTCAGGGAAGGGGCATTGGAAGTGGGCCTGAACAGCACACACAGACATGCCTGTTCCCTGCTAGATAAAACCAGGAGACACACAGAGGAGCAAGGAGAGGACCCACTGCAGTTCAGGGGCAGCTGGTGGCTTACACCGGGTCTCTGGGACAACAGCCACTCTCTTGCACATGTGGCACAGGTTTGAAAATGTGAACCACAGAGGGTCCTGCTGATGTTTCTGGGACGTACTTTAAACCATCATACCTCCAGATCACTGTTTTTATTCATTTTTCCTGGAATAGATTCTTCTCACCTCACCTACCCCTGAGGCCCCACAACCTACTACTCTATCCCACTCACCTTTCAAGGCGCACCTCTCAGGTCATCTCTTCTGTGAAGCCTTCCTGGAGGCTGACCCACTCCCAGACACCTCCCCTTTTGCCCTCCCAGTGTTCTGTATTTAACTCCAGATTAAATTCCAGTGAGTTTGTGGAGCCTGTCTCCAGGGACCCCCATCTTTACATCCCCAGTGCCTGGCACACAGTAGGTACTCAATCTCTGACTGGCACTCCCAGGACTGACTCACGCTCAGGTGATCCAGAGGCACCATCCATCCAAACCCACTTTCCACAGGGCTGAGCTTGTTGTCACGGCAGGAAGCCACCAGTTAACTTGAGAAAAAACAGCCTGTGGAATTCAGCCAGCTCCCCGGCCAGTATGCCTCAGAGTATGCCCCACCCAAAACCCATGCTATGTTTTCTAATACTTACGGGAAACTTGGAGTTCACGGAGCCCCAGTCAACAATCAGCCACCCAGCAAGCTCCCACTGTGTGGGAGGCACCCTAGCACCAGTGACCCTTCAGTGGCTGGCAAGGGAAGTGGGAGGAACCTAATAGTCATCAAAGATGAGATAAAGTTGTTTATTTTTAATTAATTCTAAAACAAATGTGCTTGATATTATCTTCATTATATTCTTTCCCAACTTTCCCATACTGGGCCTCTCTTACTAGCAGAGCCAGATTTTTTTAATTAAGAAAAATGTTAAGGCAATCTCAGTGGAAAAGCAAGGAGGTACTAAGTATGCAGGGAGGAGAAAGGGGTCGCCGGTGCCCTGGCTGGGAAGAGGGTACGGGACTGCAGAGGTCTCTGAGGGCCCCGGGAGTGATGTCGCTGGCAGCACAGGCTCCAAGTGGCCGGGCTTCTTTAGTTCCCTCTCTCCCTGCCCCAGCTCACCCCTTGTCCAATTCAAACTGTAAGCCTGGGCCTTCAGGATGTTCTGTCTGGTTAGTTATCTTGCCCTGCATGGGAACAAATGATTCTGTTTTTGTGTTCAGAAAAAAAACAGGAATGGGGGGTGATGTTTTTCAAAGGAAATTTTATTTGGAAATCCAAAAGAAAAGCAAAACAAAAGAGAATCCCTAGGAAGGGGCTGAAGCAGAAAACTGTACCCAGCACAGAGTCCTTATCCCAAAGCATTTGAAGACGAGATGCTGACTGTCTTGGCTGACACATGGAACGAGGACCAGCACCCATCTCTGCAGAAATCCTTTGCCTGGCCCCCAGGTGCTGCCGCACACCTTTACTGACACAGTCTGGGCAGGTGAAAAGAAAACACATTTGCTGTTTCTCACCTGGGGGGCACTGAACAGAAGTCAGCTCTACCCACCTATTCCTCACTGGCGGCATCCTCAGATGCTCCTTGGTCTCTCTTTCAAGCTAGTGTCTGCCAGCAGGAGAGCTGGCTGGATTTTCTCTCCTCCTGCCTCCCTGTACTCCTACCAGGAGATGCCAGGCCTGGATTCCCCTGGTCTTACCTGCTCTCAGGGGCCCTCACTGGTGCATGTCTCTGGTTTCCATTCTCCGTTCCAGCAGCCGGTCAGCGGGCCACTGGGTCCGTCACTGGCCATCTCGGCAGTCACCTTTGTAGACTCTCCTCCCCAGACCCCCTCCGATCTGGTGCCGTCACCTGTCCTGGCTCCTGTGCAGGAATTTCTGGAGCTTGCCTCACTGGCAAACGCTGCTCAAGCCCAGCAGGCACTGCACACAGCTGGGCAGTGGTGGTGATTTCTCAGCTCTCAGCCCAACCCTGTACCTTAAGGTCTGCTGGGCACAGGTCCCTATCATTTAGCTCTGCCCAGAGCCCCCACTCGTCACGTCTACTCTGCCTTTGGTTGTTCCCATTGCCACTGACGTGAAACTCAGTGCTCCCACCCCACCCCCACCTCTCAAAGTATGAAGATCCCTTTTCAAATCCCAGCTCTGCCATTTAACAGGCTACTGACTTGAATAAGCCTTTTGAACTTTCCAGGGAGAAGACACATCTGTAAAATCGGGAAAACCATAATAATTAACCGGAAGGATGGCATGAGAGATAATACAGGTAAAAGCGCTTCGTAACTGTGACCCTGTATGCAGGTCGTTTTGCTGGCCTCTGCCACCGGCTGATTGGTAGCTTCGCTGTCTGTCTTCACCACCTGAAACACATTCTCTCTCTGGCTCAGGACGGTGCCCTTCTCTCTGAATTCTGGCTTCTTCGCAGGCTTTCCAGTCATCCTTTTGTCACCTGTTTTCTGCTCAGTGTCATGCGAAGCCTTCCTGCTACAGGGTCCACTTGAACACTAGGTGGCAGCCTGACCCACATCTTGCTGGAGTTAAGTCGGACCAAGGCTGGCAGCTTCCACCCCAGCTACCCTTACAGCTGCCACACACCACAGCTGCCTTTTCTTCCGTGGCTGTTGGCAGCAGAGCCAAGAAAGGCTCCTTGTTGCTAAACACAGGCCGAAGCCTTGGAGATGAAGGGAGATTTGAGCTGATCTGGTCAGCTCTTCTACCAGCTCGGGCTTCCTGTGTAGAACAAAGACTTGAGACAGCCTTTAAAGGAAGGTGAAAGAAGCTGAGGCCTGGGCAGCGGCCAAGAGGCTTAACAGAGTGGTGACCTTTTAGGCCAGAGGCTGCTTTGCCGACAGGGCCTGGAGTTCCTTGTGGACTCTGTGGCCCAGAGGACCTGCTGGGATCCCATGGCATCAGGGGGTACTGGCTGATGTTCATCTTTCTCCACTGACTCCTTCTCCTCAACGGACAAGCATGATCAAGCCTTTCCCATTTTAAAGGAATTCTTCCAACTTACCTCTCCTTTCATCACCCTCTCTCTTTGGTCTTACTGTCTTAGCCAAATTTATTGAAAAGTTATCTTTTCTCTCTCTTTCTTCATCACCTCCCCCTCACTTGTTAGCCTGTGGCATTCTGACTCTTTCTCCCACACTTCCAGGTCTCTTACTGAAACAAATTTGGGGTCCATCTACCCAACACAGCAAAGCCAAACATTGATGTCAGGATTGCAGGGAGAGGGAAAGTGAGACATTTATTGCAGGGTTCCAGACAAGGAGAGATGGGTAGCTCATGCTTAAGACCCGAACTCTCTGATGCTTGCAATCAAGGGTCTTTGAAGGCAGGGGAAATTTTCAGTAAAGCAGAAGTTACAGACAAAACTGTAAATCAATACATGAAGGTTATACATTGGTTTGGCCTAAAAAGGTGGGATATCTTGAAGTGGAGTCGGGGTAACAGGGAGAAGAAGGGGCCTTACGGGTCATAGGCAGATTCAAAGATTTTTCTGATTTGCAGTTGGTTAAGGAAAAGAAGGTTTGTTTAAAATGTTTGGGACAGCAGAAAAGAATGCTAGCTCTGGTCCATGGGCATGACTTCCTCTGGGCCCTGAAAGAAGAGCTTTAGGGCAGAGAAAGATGGTCGGAGCTGCCTTCTGCTCCCCATTATCTGAGGTCCATGTGCCAGTGGATCATGTAAGTGGGGATCTAGGTTTCTAGAAAACAACTCAGGGACATATATTAAGATGATATCTTTGGTTTCTATAGGAAATGTTACATCCCGAGACTCTAACTTCCTTGGCTAGTGTTTCAGGCTACGATTACCTTCTTGCTTATGAAGTTGCCCATTTGCTTCTCAGGGCTAGCGAGGTGCCTGGAATTTCTCTTAAAGGAACTCAAGATTTTTCTTTCTTTCCATGCTTGGAGGGTTCCACAGGCTCCTAAGAGGGGTCCCTGCTCCATCTCAGGTCTACTGTCTCGTACTGGCCATGCTCGCACATGGCCAATGCCAAGCAGCTTTCAGTCTCCATCTCACAGCGCCTCTTCGATGCAGGCCGTATTTGTGCTCTCTCCTTGACACAGCTCTTTCCCTGTTTTTCTCCAACCCTCTTTAAAATGTCCTTGATCTGCTTATATACTTCACTCAAGCCCAATACTCTCAACTTTTTAACTAGGACTTCTATACAGAAGATTTCCAAATCTTTAACTTAGGACCCGACGTTCTTAGTCCAGTGCCTTATCTCCAGGTAACTCACCACGACCAAAACTGACCTCATCTCTCTGCCATCAGCGCTGATTCAACCAGTTCCTTCTCTGTTTTCTCTCTCAGTGAAAAGCGTCACCAGGGACTCAGTGGTGGCCAAAGTTGGACCATCAAAAGTCATTGTTGATCCCTCTCTGCCTCCCAGCACTCACGTTCACTTCATAGACACACCTTATCAATTCTACCCCCTTAAAAGCCTCTCAAATCTCTCCCTATCCCTAGTCTAACTCCCCTGCCCAGGCCAAGTCCCCAACCTCTTTTTCCTGAATAACAGCAACAGACTCCTAATTGCTCTCCCTGTGTTTGTTCCTGCCCCTTCACCACTGCATTGTCCCCATTGCAGGCAGTGTCCTTTATAAAATGCAAAGCTAAACAAGTCATTTCATTTCTGTGCTCAAAACCCTTTGGTGCCCTAAGGGTAGTATCCAAATGCTGTTGCAAAGCCCGAAAGAACCTTCCTGACCTGACTCTGCCCACATTCTCCAGACACATAGCTTAGCAGCCTCCACCTCACCCCAAACACACACACTCTCTCTCTCCCCCCTCCCCTCTACCCACCTCCATCAAAAGTGTTCCTGGGCACCGCATGCCCCGCCTTCCACAGCACCTTGTGTCTGAACTACGTCTTTGGCTGCCTCCTTTTTCTCCATTGAGACTCAGTTCAAGAATTGTCAACTTTCTAATCCTAATTCTGCGTTGGGTTCCCCTTCCCTGTGCCTTTTGGTTAAAGTACTCAGTGTTGTCATTGTGTGATTATATGTCACTCGACGACTCAGTTTCAGGGCAAGAACTGCATTTTCTTTTATCTTCGAGTCTGTCTCCAGCACCAGGTTCACTACCTGACACCGAGAAGGGGCTAGACAGACATTTGATGGGTGGACAGATGGGAAAATGGAAAAGTACTGTCCAGAACAAGTTACCTGTTTATTCAGAGGTGATCTAGTATTTTGATTCCTCACCTTAACTCCAGGCCCATGATACCTATTACATGAAGCCAAACCCAAGACCTCAGAATAACCCAAAGCAATGCAACTGGATGCTTTCTCCAGAGCCAGGTGCTAGAACATCTTCACTAGGCTCAGTGCCGAAAAGTTTAGGCAC
The DNA here is from genome assembly GCA_963573385.1 of Cacajao melanocephalus. Lineage (NCBI taxonomy): Eukaryota > Metazoa > Chordata > Mammalia > Primates > Pitheciidae > Cacajao > Cacajao melanocephalus. Next base: position 59,815 of record CAUYLG010060752.1, on the reverse strand, counting down.
TGTCTCCTGCCGCACTCCTGCATAGAATCAGTCATTGCAGGACTCCAGCTTTGCTCTCATTTCAGCCCAGAGGGATGGCTCTTGCCAGATCAGGGAGACAAGAACAATGCAGGTAAGCACTGCAACCAGAGAACAGAGCCACCCTCTCTGCAGTTTGTCCCCTGCAGTAGAAGGAATCTCCGAGCATATTTGTGTCTGCCTAGAGAAATCCATAATAAGCGCACAGAACACAGAGCCCCTACTAGTAATTTAAATGAGATGCAAACACATTCTTAAGGACAGAGAGTTCTCATTTCTATTAATGGTGATAACAAGGCAGCTATAATATCACCAGCAGTGCTGTCTTAGATTTGCTGTAATTTTTTATAGGCTAAGTCTTTGTTAATACTCTCCTCTGATTATTCTCCTCACGATACTGCCTCTTATCCATCCTTCAAGACCGTCCTTCAAGACCCTGATGCAAATACACAATCTGAGAAGGCTTCCCAGGGCCATCCACCCCAGTCTGAATTAACAAGTTATTTTTTCCATGTTTCTGTAGTAGGTTCTTCATATTTCTTTTACAATACTGACCTCAAATTGTGTTTCTTAAGCCTGTCTTTGTCTGTGTCCCTGATGAAGTTATAAATGCCCAGCAGAAAGGAAATAGTTTATCTATGTCTGGATATCCCATGGTTCCAGTCCTGCATTCTAGGCATTTGGTAAATATCCATTGAATTGAATAATAATTTTCAAAGCATTACAAAGCAACAGGCATAAAACTAAGTTCATAAGTTCAAAGAGGAGGGAGAAAATAGTATTGATCACATGGGTAGAGCTCATCTGGGAAGATTTCCTGAAAGAGGTGTGTCTGGATAAGACCATACAGGGTGGGGCTGACAAGCATGAACCTGAAGTCCCTGCATGAGCCTGACTCTGTCATCTTAACTTCTGGGAGGAAAAGGCCAGGCTTTACTCCTTCCTTATCCGCCTTTGCTCCCCACCCCAGTATGGGATAGCAGCAGGAGAGCCGAGTGGTTAGACATGTGAGCTCTCAAGACCATCCAAGCCTGGATGTGCAGCCTAGCTCAGCCACTTAATAGCTGTGCAACAGCTGGGCCACTTCACCTCTCTGGTCTTAGTTTCCTCATTTGTAAAGTAAAGATACCATAAAACCTAGCTCACAGATTATGTAATGATTAAACAAGTTAATCTATGTAAAGCATTTACAAGGTACCTAAAACTAATCTCAACGGTTTTATATAGACTAACTTGTTTAATCCTCACACAGCCCAATGACATTGGCACTATTTTCATATTTACTTTACAGGTGAGGAAACTGAGATGCAGAGAGGTATACTATTGTGGGATTAGGGTGGGAAGAACAAAGCTAATACGATTGTCCTTAGCATAGCCTCTCCAGACCTGTCAAACATTCCCTAAACATGATGAACTTAGACCTGCCCACCCCAAACCAGCCAACACTCCCCCTAAGGAGCCAGAACCACAGTCAGAACTCTAAATAATAACTTTTCTAATGAAAGACATACAAATGGCCAGCAGATATATGAAAAATGTTCAACATTACTATCAGAGAAATGCAAAGCAAAACCACAATGAGATATCACCTTACTCCAATTAGAAAAGCTATTATTAAAATGACAAAACATAACCAGTGTTGGTGAGGATGTGGAGAAAAGGGAACCCTACACACTGTTGTTGGTGATGAAAGCTAGTACCGCTACTGTGGAAAACAGCATGGAGGTTTCTCAAAGAACGAAAAACAGAATTACTATTCAATCCAGCAATTTTACTACTGAGTATCTACCCAAGGGAAAAGAAATCAAAGAGACAGCTGCAGTTACATGTTTATTGCAGAACTATTCACAGGAGCAAAGATAAGGAATCAACCTAAGTGTCCATCTACAGATGAATGGATGAAGAAAATGTGACATATACACGCAATGGAATACTACTCAGCCATAAAATAGAATGGAATCATGTCATTTGCAACAGTGTGGATGGAACTGAAGGTCATTATCTCAAGTGAAATAAGCCAAGCACAAAAAGACACATATCATGTTCTCATTTATATGTCAGAGCTAAAAAATTTGATCACATGGAGGTAGAGAGAGTAATAGAAACTAAGAAGAGTGTGAAGAGGGGTAGGGAGGAAGATTAAGAGAAATGGGTTAAAGGGTACAAACATATAATAAGATAGGAGGAGTATATTCAATATTTAATAGCAGAGTAGGGAGACTATAGTTAACAAAAATGTATTGTACTCATACGAGAGACACTTTAAGTACCCTGACTTGATCACTATGCATTAGAGACACATCACAAATGTACTGCATAATTTTTACAAGAAAAATAATAACTTTTTGTTAAAATTCATAACCATCTGCAAGACACTTTTCCATTTGATTCTTACTACATGCCTATGAAAGAGCTACTGCCCCTGAGCTTTCCAGATGAGCATCCAAGGCCCAGAGAGATGGTGGGACTTGCCCAAGATGGCACAGTGGAGTAGGAGAAGCTGACCTCAACAGCAGACGTTGTGCCCCATACCCCATCCAGAGCTCCTCCAAGAGCCAGAGCAGCTTCCAGCCCAGAGGTTGAAAGATGGGGTATCAGGCAGCAGCCCCAAACTCTTCTCCTTTTCAGGCACATCCCCTGCCCCAGAGGCTGAACAACTTGTCCTCCAGAGGAAGCAGCACCAGTCTCTGCCCAGACCCCACTGTGGCTGCTAGGGCCTGGCTCAGTGGTACCACTATCAAGGTTAGTGAGTTTATAAAATGATCACCGGCTGGGCATGGTGGTTCATGCCTGTAAACCCAGCACTTTGGGAGGCTGAGGTGGGAAGATCACTTGAGATCAGAAGTTTGAGACCAGCCTGGATAACATGGTAGAACCTCACCTCTAATAAAAATACAAAAATTAGCTGGGTTGGTGGCAGGCACCTGTAATCCCAACTATTCAGGAGGCTGAGGCAGGAGAATCTCTTGAACCTAAGAGATGGAGGTTGCAGTGAGCCAAGATTGTGCCACTGCACTCCATCCTGGGTGACAGAGCAAGACTCCGTCTCAAAAAAATTAAAAGAAAATAAAATGACCATCATGACTCCAGGGCCTAGAGATGACAGAAAACAAACGAAACCATGATGAGAGCCTAAAGAAAAATGTGCTTAAAAGTAATTTCCAAAATAAAAGAAATTAGTTTGGAAGACTGCAGTTAAGTGTCCATCTCCAGGAAAAATAGACAAAGAAAAAATTTAGGCAAAAAATACAAATGGCCAACAAACACCTGACAAAAAATGTTCTACTCACAGTCAAGGAAGGGATTTAAATCACAGCACTGAGATACCATCTATTAAAGTGGCAACTGTTAAAGCTTACAGTTCCTCAAGTTGGTGAGTTCGTAGTGGCTGAACATTCATTGGAGTATAAATTGAAACTACCTTTTGAGAGAGTAATTTGCTCTGTTGCATACAAGAGCCTCAAAATTATTAACATTCTTTGATCCCTCAATTTTATTCTAGGCACTTAAGAAAAACATTTAAATTAGGCCTAAAAATATATATTTAAGAATATTCATATTGTGTGATTTGTTTGTTTTTTAGATGGCCTTTGGCTCTGTTGCCTAAGCTGGAATACAGTGGCACTATCTTGGCTCACTGCAACCTCTGCCTCCCAGGTTCTAGCCAGTCCCCTGCCTCAGCCTCCGAAGTAGCTGGGATTACAGGCATGTGTCACCATGCCCAGCTAATTTTTGTATTTTTAGTGCAGATGGGGTTTCACCATGTTGGTCAGGCTGGTCTCGAACTTCTGACCTGAAGTGATCTGCCAGCTTCAGCCTCCCAAAGTGCTGGTATTATAGGTGTGAGCCACTGTGCCCGGCCTCATGTTGTGTGTTTTATAAAAGGAAAAAAACAGGCTAAGAAACTAAGAAGGGGAATGATTAAATATGTAATGGCACCTCCATTCAGTAAAATTCCTTACTACCACTAAAAATGATTTTGGAGACTATTTAATAATCCTTAAAAAGCTAATTTTCTATTACTATGTGTATTCGTTCATTTTCATGCTGCTGAAAAAGACATACCTGAAAAGTTCCACATGACTGGAGAGGCCTCAGAATCATGGCAAGAGACAAAAGGCACTTCTTACACAGTGCTAGCAAGAGAACAATGAAGAAACAAAGCGGAAACCCTTGATAAACCCATCAGATATTGTGAGACTTATTCACTATCATGAGAATAGCACAGGAAAGACCAGCTCCTGTGATTCAATTACCTCCCCCTGGGTCTCTCCCACAACACATGGGAATTCTGGGAGATATAATTCGAGTTGAGATTTGGGTGGGGACATAGCCAAACCATGTCATCCCACCCCTGCCCCCTCCAAATCTTATTGTTCACACATTTCAAAACCAATCATACCTTCCCAACAGTCCCCAAAGTCTTAATTCATTTCAGCATTAACCCAAAAGTCCACAGTCCAAAGTCTTATCTGAGACAGGGCAAGTCTCTTCTGCCTGTAAGCTCATGAAATCAAAACAAAGCTAGTTACTTCCTAAATACAATGAGGGTACACGGATTGGGTAAATACAGCCATTCCAAATGGGAGAAATTGGCCAAAGCAAGTCCAAAATCCAGCCGGGCAGTTGAATTTCAAAGCTCCAAAATGATCTTCTTTGACTCCAGGTCTCACATCCAGGTCATGGTGATGCAAGAGTTGGGTTCCCATGGTTTTGGGCAGCTCCGCCTCTGTGGCTTTGCAGGTTACAACGTCCCTCCCAGCTGCTTTCATGGGCTGGCATTGAGTGTCTGCAGCTTTTCCAAGTGCATGGTGCTAGCTGTTGGTGGATCTACCATTCTGGGGTCTGGAGGATGGTGGCTCTTTTCTCACAATTTCACTAGGTAGTGCCTCAGTAGGAACTCTGTGTTGGGTCTCCCTCCTACCATATGTAGGAATTCTTGGAGATACAATTCGAGATTTGGGTGGGGACACAGCCAAGCCAAGCCATATCACTATGTAAAAATCAGGTAAAATAAACTATGTTGTCTACAAAATAATCCCAATGTTATATAAAATTATATGTAAACAGGGGCACTATAGTGAAGCTTTTAAAATCTTGGTAACAGAACCTGAGTGCTTGGGTCTGACTCTGACCATCACTAGCTGTGTGACCTTGAGCAAGTCACTTAACCTCTCTGTGCTTTGTTTTCCTCTCCTAGACACAGAAATAATGATGGTACCCACCTCATAGATGCTGGGAGGATTGAACGAAATAATATCTCGAATGCAGTAATTGATATGTGTTCACTATTATTATTATTATCGTTGCTTATCTATGCACATGGAAAAATAACTGAAAGAATATACAATCTAATGATTGTTCCCAGAGGGCAGTAATACAATCATTTTTATTTTTTCCTTTTGATATCTCAATTTTCTAAATTCTCTTCCACATACATGTGGTGCTTTTAATAAGAAAAGAAAATTGCTAAATAAAAAATAAAGAAGATTGGAGCAGACTTCTTGAGAAGAAAAACAAGAAATGAAAGCCCAGACCGAGATATCAAAAGACTGTTCATTTGCTAAGAAATCAGGGAAGAAACCCCTAATTAAGAAAAGCCAGGACTATGGAAACGAAATAAGTACCAAGACTGTGGTGGTTAATTTTATGTGTCAACTTGGCTAGACTATGATGCCCAGTTTTTGGTCAAACATCAGTCTAGATATTTCTGTGAAGGCATTTTTTAGATGTGAGTAACATTTAAATCAGTGGGCTCTGAGTAAATCAGAGCACCCTCTGTAACGTGGGTTGGTCTCATTCAATCAGTCGAAAACCTTCTGAGAGGACTGAGGTTCCCTGAAGAGGAAGGAGTTCTGCCTCCATTCTGCTTTTGGACTCAAGACTGAAATGTGAATTCTTCCTAGAATTTCCAGCCACAAGCCTGCCCTGTAAAATTCAGACTTCCCAGTCTCCACAATTGTGTGATCCAATTCCTTAAAATAAATTCTCAACTCTCTCTCTCTCTCTCTCTCTCTCTTCATATATGTCTACGTATATACTATTGGTTCTGTTTTTCTGGAGAAGCTTGAGTAGTACACAGACCATGTGAAGATGCCAGTAAGAATGAGAGAATAATCTCAAACCTTCAACACAGTGCTCTCCATCTAGAGCCCCAGGGGCAATGATGAGCTAGCCTGTAATTATCAGTCCTTACATCTTTTCTACAGCTTGTAGGGACAGATATTATTATGTTCAAAAAAAAAAAAAGCAGCAATGTGAGGCTTTTTAGTGCTTGGAAGTTTACAAGACATACTTCCAAGTTTCAAAGAAAGACATACTTCCAAGTATGAACAAAACATACATGCATCCTTTTGAGGCAGAGCAGAGCTGGGGCCCTTCCGCCGATGACACACCTCTGGGACTTCACCTCATACCTTTCAGTGTTCTGTGTTTGGCTTTCCATGTGAGGCAGCTCTGGGTTCAAAGAGAGACCATCTGAGCACAAGTGGTGGGCATGGCACATCCAGGGAGATCAAGCACCACGCCAGATGCAGAGATCGGACCTGGTGAGCCAAGTGTGGGTACCTGAATCTAGAAGGCAGTGAGCACACCCTTCCCCAGCTAGGACTTCAACCATAGTAAAGCTGATGAGCTTTGTTCAGTTTAGATCCTAGCAACTTACAGCAAAAATAATTAAAAGTGACAGAACCCACATCGTTGTATAAATATTTGATAGAAATATTGGTTTAAGAAAAATGGCATTCACAATAGATTTCAAACTAATTTACAAAGTGTTTATGGGGTTGACATGAATCCTACCTCACTGGGGAATTGGTAAACCATGCAGGTGCGGTCCTCTCTGGATTTGCTTCTTGTGTGATTCTGATTCTGTGCCAACTGTTGTCAATATATTCCCAAACAGTCATAGCCTTGTGCCATAGCTTTTACAGAAGTGGCAGAGACTATTCTGTTGTTTCCATTTGCAGTCAAAATTTCAGAATTTTCATCAACCACTCTGGTCCTACTTTGCAGCTGAGCAGAGAAGTGCATGTTGAAACTTAAGCAGATTTATCTTCTACAGATGAACACACACACACTTTATTATTCAGCCATGTTACGTTACAAAACCACCCTCATGACCATAGGAGCCTCTGGGTTTTCTGTTTAACCATATCAAGTTTTCTTGTGTAAGGACTTTTAGACAACTCTGAAGAGCCGGTTATCTTTTGTCATCAGTGCTCTTGCCTCCATCTTCATGATTGGCATCATGTATCTATTGTCTATTGAGATCCTACTGTCATCAGTCGCCAGGAAAACCTTTTAAGATTCACCAGTTTATTTAATCTATACACAATCCATGAAGGAAAAGGTATCATATAACTTCCATGTTCAGAGATGAGGCCGAAGCTTGGAGAAGTTAAAGGATGTGTCCTAAGTCACTGAGCTTATAAGGGAAGGAGCCAGAATATATTCTGAGCTCAGTTGGCCTGCAAAGCCCTCAGTTTTCACTGGAACAACAACAAAAAGTTATGCCTGACCAAGGATAGGGTAAGAGGTTAACAGTTTAGAAGCAAAGAAGGAGGCCGGAGGCTCTGAGTCCCTTTCTAATGGGTTGAAAGTTGAAAGAGGCTATCATATGTGATACCATGTGGTGTCTCAGGGCACCACACTCCTGCCTCAGAGAGCTGACTCTGAGGGCTTGCCCTTCTGTGGGCCACCCTCACCCATGCCCATAGTCCCCAGTGCCCTCGTTCCTACCCTGCTGAGAGGGCTATAAAAGAGACCCTCACGTTGACAAAAACACGTTACCTACCACTCATGGGCATTCATGCTCGCCACCTCACCCCAAACCCACCATGGAGGCAAATTTGTATAGTAAGAAGCCCACTAAGCCAGGAATAAACACACACACACACACACACACACACACACACACACACACACACACAGAGCTCCAGCTCCAGTTCCATTGATGTAGAGAAAGTTCTTGGCTTCACTCAGGAAGAAATTCAAAGTCAGTCAGTGGTGCAAGAAAGCAGATTTACCGAAGTGGCAACAGTGTTCCAGCTCCCTGACTGCTCCTGGGGAGGGCTACCCCATTGGCAGTGCACCCAGGATAGCAACGGGGGGTGGGTTGCAGTCACATCTATCCCCACTTTTAATGACACGCTAATTAAGGGGCAAGTTTTTCAGAAATAGCTAGAAAATGGCCGGTAACTTCTCAGTGTTGCCATGGAAGGGAGTGTTAACTTCTAGGTGTTGTCACACCACTGCTAATCTGTCATGGCGCTGGTGGGAGTGTCTCATGGTGATGGGCAGCAAGGGCAATGGGAGATGCTGCCAGTGCCTCTTCCCTGTTGTAGCCACTCTCCAATCTGGGCCAGGGACGAGTCCTGCCTGCCTTTTACCTCATTATCTCCACCCAAAGTGGTCAGTGTGACTTTGGACATGTCATTTCACCTCTTTGAAACTCAAGATCCTCCTGTGAAATATGGGAAGAAGAAGAACCTTTCAGGGTTTGATAAGTCAAGTTGTCACATGTGGCATTCACCTCAGCATCGTGGCTGGCACACAGTCTTTTTTTTTTTTTTTTTTTTGAGACAGAGTTTCACAATTGTTGCCCAGGCTGAAGTGCAATGGCATAGTCTCTGCTCACTGCAACCTCTGCCTCCTGGGTTCAAGTGATTCTCCTGCCTCAGCCTCCCAAGCAGCTGGGATTACATGCACCTGCAACCATGCTCGTCTAATTTTTTTGTATTTTATTAGTAGAGATGGGGTTTCACCATGTTGGCCAGGCAGGTCTCAAACTCCTGACCTCAAGTGATCTGCCCACCTTGGCCTCCCAAAGTGCTGAGATTACAGGTGTGAGCCACCACATTCAGCCTGCCACACAATCTTTGCACCATCCAGAGCTGCTGAGCCTCAAGCCAAGCCTCTGTCTCTTCATTAGTAAATGAACTGACTGTGTAGGACTAGCAGAGTCTTATCCAGACCGTGTTGGACTCCTCAGCATCTCCTCTGCAGTGTCTCCTAATGCTGCTTGTCAAGACGTCCATTTCACCTGAATTTTGCTAAGTCCTGAGTGAAAATTTAGCTGATGAATCTTGGCCTCTGTGAGCCAGGCACTGTCACCATCCAGACTTCCAGGTCTTGCCTGTAACCAGCTCCTTTGGCAGTCAGTGTCTCAGACCTCGTAGTCAGGCCCACCCTGGAGAAAAGTGGCTTGTGTCTTGGCCACTGCTGCCACTTCACCAGCCTATATTTGAAAAATAATAGCACACACACAGTGTCAGCCATGGTTGGCAGGCACATGGATTTGTGGAAACTTTATGATAATTGCAAAGGCCACCAAGCACCTGAAACCTTCAATTCAGGAAAGGAGATAGACATCAGGTTCTTAGCACTCACATGGAAAGACTGGTCACCCCACATTGGTCACTGCCTCAGAGAGTCCTATACAGCTCTACATGACAATTATGACTTACTATAAAGCTCACTGGGAGGCTGTGTCTAGCTTTTGGCAACACGAAAGTTGTATAAGTTAAATATTTCTTCTTTACATTCCATGGAGAACTGTATTTTCACTTTGGATTGATCTGAAAACAATGGCTCCTAACATTAGCTTTCTATGCTTTGTTCTGAAATAGTGAGGATATATAAACTAATACAAAAGTGACTGGAGAAAGTCTTCAGTAAATCCTTTTGGGGGGAAAAAGGACGGTTAGTGAAATATTGCTCATTGTTTTTTCTAATTCTATATTTTAATTTTTCTAGGTCTATGTTATTATTTATAGATTATGCTTCTTAAATGATAGAATGAGTGATCCACTTGAATATTAGTGTCATGGACTTTCCTCTTCTTGGTCTTCAAAAGGACCATTCCCCACTTCTACTTTAAATAACAACAACGATGACATTTTAGGGTTCGTCAGTTTACAATGCACTTTCACACACAGGGTGTATGGGTAACATACACAGTAACTATTGGGTATAAACAAAGGTTATCACTATATTATAGATAAGAAAACTGAGGCTCAAGGGTTTAAGAGCCTTCTCAAGTCATGCAGCCAGTTACACTATGGAGCCATGTTGGTCTCTGCACTTCTGGGGATGAGAACCATGCCTGTGTGCCTTCTAATCTTCCCCAAACTGGCTTCATCAAGGTGGTCTGAAGAAAATGAATGCTTAGGTTTAACAGCAGCCAGTGGCCTCCAGAATGGCCTCACAGGCCCTTAGTACTCAGCACTCAGCTCTCTTCCTGTTAAATAAGAACGGGATTTCCAACCCCCTAGAGTAACTTCCTATTGAATGGCCTTCATCTTTGCATGCCTTTGGTGCTCCTTTGTTACCCAGTTTGCTGAGAACACCCTGTCATCACCTTTTCATCCTAGATAACAAAACTCCCTGGAAAGGACAGGTGCTTCGATTAATGGAGAAGGAACTAGGTAAAAACTGACCAACCCTAGTAGAGACTAGTAACAACAGGTTTGTAGGGTTAAAGCCAGCACAAATCTAGTCCATCCTGATTAGAGGGGCACTGGAGTTTTTTATCAACTTGTTCCTGGGATCCCCTTTTGGCTTTGGATGTGGAGGTATCCACTCTATCCCCATGAGCATAGGAATGAAGCCCAGGAGCTCTAGAGGGGTGGAAATATGGGGCCAGGCATAGTTCAAGTGACATAGCACCCAGCCCTTATGCTTTCTGGAGAAAGCTGTGCTCTCCAGAAAAATGGGCAATGCTTTCATATCAACTCATCACGTATTTACTGCAAACCAGCCTTGTCCTCAAAAAGGGAGATAATCTAGAAAAGATGATAAAGCAAATAGACATGCAATGATAGTGCTGGTAGAGTAAAATAGATGCTGTAAAATGTACCAACAAAAGAATATTGGGAGCAAGCCAACATGTTTGCAGGAGACTTCATGGAAGTGGGTTCATCTGGAAATATATGATGGAGGCAGTGCTACTGGAGTTGTTCTGAATGGAAGTGGGGGCCTTTGCATGGAAGAGATGGAGGGGAAGCATTCAAGGCAGGAAGAAGGGCTGCAGGAAGTCAAGAAGGCAGCAGGAATTGGGGCTTTGCAGGGAATCTCTTTATCAGAGATTACGATAGGAATAAGGACATAGTGAGAAAATTAGTCTGTTTCCTTTACATTTAAGTTGGTAAACTTTTGACACCACCAGGACTTTGTAGGGTTCTGAGAAGGGGCAGTAGTGAACTAGGAAAAGGAGCTCACTGCTCCTACCATGATTTTTGTTCTTTTCCCTGTGGGGGGAAAAAAAAGAGCTTGGAACCTTCCAGTTTGCATGTTCTAAGAGTTCTGCCTGTGGATTGGACACCTAGATCTAGGCTATTCAGAGTCCCTACTAAATGGCAGATTCCAGCTCTTCTGGCCAAACCAAGGACACTAACAATCGCTTTAGCCATGTGCCTGCTGCCTAGATCAGAACTCAGAGAAACTGCAGGGCCGACACAACCTGTCCATTCAGGGATTAGGCCCAGATGGCCTGAGAGATACTCACTAAGTCACTGGAAACTGTGTCAACACGTCCGTCTCCAGTGTCTGCCTAATCCTTCCTGGCATTTCCAAGGCAGAACTTGAGCATCTGGGCTTCCGGGATCTTCTGATCAGGGACTATGTAGGGTGGGTTTGAGAAAAGAGACTCCAAATTAAGCAGAGAGAAAATAAGAAGGTCCAGAACTTCTCACTGTTCTTTTTCCCTCTAAAAACCATTCCCCCACAACCCTGTCTTTCAGTAAGGATACGTGGGCAACAGGGACCAGCAAATTCTCTCATAACCCAAGCAACTCTAGGAAATAGCTCTCTGGCTTTCAGATTTGGTTTTGTTCTTTTCTGAAGGTGAAGTCCAAGATTATGGAATTTGCTCCTCTGCTACTTTTTGAGAGAGATGTGAATGGCCACCCTGTAGCCATTCACTGTACCTTATGACTGTTGTGTGCTCCTGGGTGAAGATGAAGATGTCTGGTGAGCAGCATTCTTTAAGGGTTGGGTTTTTTGGTTGCCTTTATAATGGCAGAAATTTGAAAGGCAACCATGTCAGAATTAACACTTACCTGCCACCTGACCCAAGAGGATCCAGATATCCAGGTAACTTACCAGAGTATCTCCCTGTCCCCTTCATCCACCAGCCAATGAGGACCTGACAGCAAACACTGGTGAAGTTGCACTGGAAGAGACACTTCATTAGACAGACGATGTTTAGCCGGAAGAGCAGTCTGCCCTGGTCTCCGTGTGTGTGTCTGTGTGCGTGTGTGTGTGTGTGTGTGTGTGTGTGTGTTAAGTACATCCCTGTGTGGGGCAATCAGGAGATGATGACCATGATGTAGGACTAGAGGGAACCCAAAGAAAAGCACCCCCTGCATGAAAGCCCAGTTGTACTCCTGGGCTGAACTTACAGATGCTTTTGCCAAACATTCTGGATTTTGTCACTGAACAAGGGGGAAGAGGGAAGGAAGAGAAGTGTCAGTCTGAAGAGAGATTCTTTCCTTTGACTTTGTCGCCAGCATCTCACAGAGCCTCTGGATTTGGGAACTTGCCCTATTTGTTGCTCTCTGTGGTTCCACAGCAGTTCACATAGTAGTTAAGCTGGAACACATCATGTCGAGCTGGGTTAAGTCTAAGGGAATTTCCCAGACTTAAAATAAGAAACTTCAGCCAAGATGCAAAGCAGAAGGATTAAGATACTTGGCTCTGAAGTTGAACAGGTTTGGGTTCAAATCCTACCTTTGCCATTTATCTTCTGTCTTTGGGAAGTTAAGTTAGTTAATGATAATTTCTTCATCTATGAAATTGGGATAATATCTTTGCTACCATAGGGTTGTTGTGAGGCTTAAATAAAATTATATGTGCAGTTTTTAGCACAGTGTCTGTACACAGTAGGCACTCAGTATTAGCAAATAAAATAAAGTAAAATAAAACTAGCAAACCGAAACAAGCTTTGGTAGGGAGGTGTGGCTGACATTGAACCTGATCTCATGTTCCTGAGCCCTGATTCTTTACTCCAGACCTTGTGATATTTGACTATATTTTTTATTTAGCATTCTAAAAGTTTCTACTTTTCATTTTAAAATAATTATTTTTGGTGTGTAGGGCCTGTTTGCCCAATTAGGCTGATTTTCTGAAAAGCTGTCGTCTTATTTGTAGCCCACTAAGTGTAACCAATACTGTTTGTATCTTGCAGAAATAAGTCAAGTAGAGGTCAGTGATACATTGTTAAGTGTATAAAAAAGAATCAAAGTGCAAAACTGAGTTTCCTCTTCTGAGTTTCTGATACGGCACCGGGCCTCGCTGCCCTCCAGCATATCCATAAAATGTAACTACTAAGTCAAGTCACTAATGTCAACCTAAATAATAACCATAGAGAGGCTCTCTTAAAAAAGAAAAAGAGATATTTATTTGAGAATAGGGCATCGCAATGGGAATACATGTGCCATAGCAAACTGCATGCATATTCAGGGAGGTAAAGGAAAACGAAAGTTCTTACAGGAAAAATGATGAAAATTACAATATTGTATTAAAATGTATATTCTTGGCTACAAAGTTCAATAGCAATGGTGATGCTAGCATAAGGTTGGACAGGCAGTTGCTGGGCAGATGTCCTCACAGAAGCGTTTATTGTGTAAGGCTATTATGGCCTTTGTGCAAGGTTGTGGGTTTTGCAGTCTTTTGTGATAGTTTTGTTATCAGGTACAAGCATGAGAAGCCTCTCTTCACAGCCTTCCCTAGCTCTGTATTTGTCAAGGATTTTTTTGAACACAAATGAGTTCGAGTCTAAAAACTTGCACACTAACTTACCACATCTCCTCACAAACTTTGCAAACTAACAAACGTACACACTCGATTACAGACTCAGTCCCAATCTCTGCCAACTCCTCATCTCCACCAGCCCCACCTGCGCGCTATAACCCACTTCCACTGACCCAATGCACACACACACTCCCTTAACCTCTACTTCTACGGTGCCCTAGTTCGTCACAGCTCGATCCTGCCCCAGGCACATGTAAAGGCATATTAGGCTTTGGAGGCAGACCGAAGTTCAAATTCAGGTCTAACTTTCTAGGTATGTGACCTTGGGTAGTTTACTTAGTTTTACTTACTTACTCTCTGTGCCTTGGTTTCTTCATTTATAAATTGGATTAATAATACCTACCCCATAGTCACCTTCTAGATAAAGCCTATGGCTTGTTACTTCCCCAACTTTCCTTCAGTTCCCAAACCTTTCTAGAAGTTCTAAGCCCCTTCAGAAAAAGCTTGGAACACCACCCACAGAAGGGAGGTCTAATCTGCTCTTCCTCTTGTTCTCCAACTTCACCCTCTCGTACTGGCCTTCTTCTAACTCTGATCAGCTAGAAGCAATCTCAGCCAGCTCTTGCTCCCAAAGATTGGAGCCCCTACCCTGTTATTCCCTGGCCAGTGTGCCCACCCCACCTTCACGCCAGGACTGGAGCCAACCTGCCCCCACGCAGACAAATCCCGGCAAACACAAAGCCTGCAGCCTGCCCTCCCACAGTCTGGAGCTCCCCAGTGCTCTGTGCCCTGAAGGAATGTGCTGGAGACTGTGCTGTTGCTATGGGGCTGCCCTCGCTACACCAGTCTCTGCAACCGAGGCCCTTCCCATGCCTTCCCATCCTGTCATTCCCTCTTCTGTCTGCTGCATGCTGATGCATAAGGGAGGATGGTAAAGATGGCTTTCCCTTGCAGAGTCACTCAGGAAGCTATACAGTATATATTATCCACAAAAGTGCCACTCGGGAGGTCTCTTGGGGACTTGGCTTCCGAGCTCAGAAAACTTTGTCTTCAGGAGTGGTTCTTCCCACATTGAGGATAAGTGTTATGTTCATAGCATGCCAAAACTCAGTGAGAGAAGAATAAGCGGCAGCATGGTGCAACAGAAAGAACACGGGCCTGGAGTCTGAGGGGCTCTCGTCCAGCCCCGTCTCTTCTTCAGAGTGGCTACTTCTCCAAGGATTTCTCAGTGTTCTCATTTATGAATTGGGCTTAGCCATACCACCTCAGAGGATTGCTATGGAGATCAAATGAGAGGAGATGGCCATGAAAATGGAATGAAATCAAAGGGACTTTCCCCTGGGATGGCCAGGCTACAGACTCCATGAGAGTTGAAACTGCTGCCATCATATTCAACACTGTATTCCTAGGGCCTTAGCCCTCTGCCTGAAATGGAGCAAACTTGCCATAAATATTTGCTGATTAGCCACCAGTTGAGGTTTCTGTCCTTGCAATGAGGAGTTTGCACATGATCATGATAAGCCTCTTTTCTCACCAGCTACAAAATGCTACCTACCCATAGCATGGGCGGGGAAGGTATTAACTTTTTTTGTTTTCATTAAAAATGAGACCCAACTTTAAAGAGATAAAACTGGCTTTCCTGTGTCTCATACACTAGGTGTGAAAGACACTTACAAAACAAGAATTCAAAAAATGTTCTAAGTAATAACATCACCACAAAAACATGTGCGACTTCCCAGACTGGCTACTTAGTAAAAGTTAACCTCAACAGATATATTCTTGGACATTTGTATTAAAAAAGGAGAGAGTCCCATGACTTCGCAGGCTCACAGAGACACAGAATGTTCACCAGGACCCCAGCCTGTGCCAAGCACTGCTGAACCCATCACAGTGGAGGGATGCTTCTCTGTCAAGAGGACTCAGCTGCAGAAGGCACCAAATGTGGTAGGAGGGGCCTGCTAATTAGACCAAAGCGGCCACACATCAGCAGGTAAAACAGAGACAAGAGGAGGTGGGGCTGGGCTGGGCTAAATCTTGGATGAATCAAGCCTTCCCATAGGGCAGGATATCCTGTCTAAAACATGAGCCTTGGTTAAAACTCCTATAAAAGGTTCTCATCACACTGACCTGGTACTCCTCATACCACTTAACGGCCACTTGTCTCATCCCACCTGGGCATTAGGTAAGTCCCCTCAGAAGAAACCTTTTTCATTCTCAGTGTCTTGGTGATCTGAGCTCATAAACCTGGGAATGTCAGGTATGGGCTGTGCGTCCTTCAGAGCTAGCTGTGGGCACTGGGCAGAGCAATGCTACTATTGGGAAACATGCTCTCCTGAAGCAATCAGGCTTTCTTCTCCTGCCTGAGTCTGGCCTGGCAGCAGCTCCTCTCACTGGAAACTCTGTGGGCAGCTGCTACAGGGCCACACACATGCCTTCCTGGATCAGCAGAGGTTTCCTGTTTCTAAGGCTCTGGAAGCTTCTTTGCAGTGCTGAGAGTCTGTGGGAACAGAATCAGTTTATTTATGCCAACCTAGACAATAAGATCAAACTGTGTCATGGATGAAGGGGCTTACATGATTCCCCTCTCCTACCCCCAGGTGATATTTAGGCAAAATATTTGTAGATTTATTCTAAGGAATCTAAAATGTAACTAAAAGTTCATCTTATTGTTTTTATTATCTAAAGGTCAATGGTTAAAGTTGACTACATGGTTTGAAAAAAAAGAAAGATATTTTTCATCTATGTTGAGGAAAAATATTCTGCTTTTTACCTTGATGAGAAGTTTGCCTGAAGTTGTTGGTTACCAGGACCTAGAAAGGGTTTCCCCTGAACAGCCCACCTTTTGCTATAACCTACTAAGTCCTCAGGGCCACACTGACTGCTTTTTCTAGCACTCAAGTCTCTTTCCTTCCTTTCTTCTCTCTTCTCCTACGTCTGCCTTGTCCCATCCTCACTCTGGTTTCCAGCTGCTGCAGCCTCTGTCTCCTCTTGCATTTGAGGCTTGTCATCTTTGATACCATCTCCTCCTTTGGGTATCTCCAAGGCTTCTGCTTAATGAATCTTCAAGTCTCTATGCCTCTTGCTCATGCAGCCAAACCCAGGCCTCACCTCATCCTACCTCCAGATTCCTAGCTAAAGAAAAAGAAAAGCTTTCACTTTGATTAGGAACCAACTCATAGGTCACCAGAAACTTGGGCCTGACGGAGCCAGACGCTATTTGGGCAAGCTGACTTCTCTGATACGTCCCAGGACTGCGGAGAGAGGTGACATGCAGAGAAACCTGGGCCCTCAGAACTGGAAAGCCTCCCACCCAAAGCAGGTGTCCCCCATCCTGAACATTCCCAGCAGGTGGTAGCCCAAATTCTTCCTGAACACCTTCCCAAAAAAAGCAAGAAAGGAGGGCTGGGTCCCTGGAATTCCTGCTTGGCTCCCACCCAAGACAAGGGTTGACTCACACGTGTGTTTACTTCCTCTTGGTATTCCCAGTGGGACCCTAACACCCTTGTGATAAGCAAATAAATCCTGTCCACAGGGTACATTCTAGAAAGCCTATTGCATTTGGGTTAAGGACAGATGGATTCCAGATGTCTGGGTTCCTTAAAAATTGTGGGGCCTAGCTTCTCTGTTTCCTCACCTACAAGAAAAAGTGGAAATAATACGGATTACAAGAGATGATGCACAGGAAAGTGCTTTGTGAGCAGTAGAGTGATTATATAGGTGTGTATATACGTATAATAGCATAATAATTACGTTTAATAGGGAGCACTTAGTATAAGCCAGGCATCTGCCAACTGCTTTTTATGAATTATGTCTTTAAATAGTCACAATAATCCTATCCAGTACTAATATCACCTTCATTCACAATGAGTAAACTGAGGCATGGAGCGGCAAAGCAACTTGTCCCAGCTCACACCATAGGTGGGTAGTGGAGCCAGCATTTAATTCTGCCTCAGGAACCTGCCTCCATCCTGTGTGCTCCTTTTTCCCATACATAAGATGCATTACGTAGGAAAGGACAAAGGAAAAGCAAAAGCAGAGCTGAACACGCAGGGAAAGACCCAGCAGCAGACGTGCTCCAAAGGAAACAACTGAGTTGAGTATGGAGCCTCCAAGGAGACTTTTCATCTTTTCCAGGTTGACTTCAAAGATGCCTCAGTTACTGCGAAACATTAATGGCATCATCGAGGCCTTCAGGCGCTACGCCAGGACGGAGGGCAACTGCACAGCCCTCACCCGAGGGGAGCTGAAAAGACTCTTGGAGCAAGAGCTTGCCGATGTGATTGTGGTATGGCGTGCTGAGCTGGGTGGAGAGGGGACGTAGCAGGAGACTGAAACCTTGTTTGCCTGCAGAGGCCTCGCCTGGGGAGTTTGCAGAGGCAGCAGCTACACCCAGGCCTGCCAGGACAGATGGCAGCTGTGCAGGCAGGAAAAGAGAAGGTGAAAGTACAAGAGATGGTCATGGGAGCTGGCGAGTCCTGGCTCTTTAGAGAGAGTGCCTTGGTTTTAATTAATTCTAACTTAAAGACGAAGTAAAAGAGTTCCAAACGGACAACTCAGGGAGGAGCAGAGCCTTGGAATGTTTCAGAATGAAAGTAATTGCTGCTTTCTTCTGTCTCTCGAACTTGGTACTGTGAACATTTCCCACGTCTATCTGAAATGTAATCATCCATTCGCAGGCGTTCATTAGAAGCATAGCTCTGGGCTTGCACAAAGAAGTTACTCAAAAATATCAGTGGACTGATCACATCAGAAATGAAATTTTGAACAGCAGGTTGTTAATAGCTAGGGGAAGACTTTAGGACCCCACCTCACCCCACCCCATCTGGCAAACCAGAACCAAGGACTTCACGTCCTTTTCTGTCTTTGGTTTGCACCTAAAGCAACTGGGATGATGACGGCCTTGGGGTCAAGGATATGTGGGCACAGAAGGATGCTGCGTCCACATGCTCAGGGCAGCTCTGCAGACCCATTGCACCCCTCCCTCTTTATCGTGGGAAAACATCTGGGCCTCAATGAGGAGCACACAGAATTCCCATGGGGCTGTATTCTCACCCTGCTACTCTTTGTGCTGAGCCTGCTGAAGAGACGAAGGCCTCAGTGCCAGGAGCAAGGTGCCACGGGCAGCCCAGACCATCAACCTGAAAGCCCAGACAGTTGCACTGTCAATTCAATAATTCATTCACTCTTCAATAAATCTTTATCTGATTTTCCTGTAGGCCAGAAATTGTGCCAAACAGAGGCTACAAAACAAAAAATACTCCCTATGCTTAAGGGAGAGAGACAGGACTTTAAAAAAAAAAGGCAATTAAGTCTTGCTGCTGCTCTAGCCGTAGGTATGTGGAGTGTGGGG
Organism: Cacajao melanocephalus; assembly: GCA_963573385.1. Taxonomy (NCBI): domain Eukaryota; kingdom Metazoa; phylum Chordata; class Mammalia; order Primates; family Pitheciidae; genus Cacajao; species Cacajao melanocephalus. Next base: position 40,695 of record CAUYLG010060752.1, on the reverse strand, counting down.
TCTGAGGCAGGGGAAGCTGGCAGTAGAGTGGAAGGGGACTGCCCACGTCCTCCTCAGGGGAGGGATGCTGACTCCATCTCATCTTCTCCTCAGAAACCCCACGATCCGGCAACTGTGGATGAGGTCCTGCGTCTGCTAGATGAAGACCACACAGGGACAGTGGAGTTCCAGGAATTCCTGGTCTTGGTGTTTAAAGTGACCCAGGCCTGTTTCAGGACACTGAGCGAGAGTCCTGAGGGAGCCTGCGGCTCTCAAGAGTCTGGCAGCCTCCACCCTGGGGCCTCGCGGGAGCCGGGGGAAGGACAGAGAGGTGGCACTGAAGTGGGAAGGACAGGGAAAGGGCAGCGTTTGGAGGGGAGCAGCCAGGGACAGAGCAAGCAGGCTTCCAGAGGGCAGAACAGGCCTGGGGCTCAGACCCAGGGTCAGGCCACCGGCTCTGTGTGGGTCAGCAGCCATGACAGGCAAGCTGAGTCCCAGAGCCAGGAGAGAACAAGCCCGCAGACACAGCTCTGGGCGCACACAGAGCAGACCCAGGCAGTTGGAGAAGGCCAGAGTCGTCAGACCAGGGAGATGAGGCCAGAGAGACAGCCACAGACCAGGGAACAAGACAGAGCCCGCCAGACAGGTGAGACTGTGACTGGATCTGGAACTCAGACCCAGGCAGGTACCACCCAGACTTTGGACCAGGACAGTAGCCACCAGACAGGAAGCACCAGCACCCAGACACAGGAGTCCACCAATGGCCAGAACAGAGAGACTGAGATCCACAGTCAAGGCAGGAGCCAGACCAGCCAGGCTGTGACAGGAGAACATGCTCAGACACAGGCGGGGTCACACACCCAGACAGCCACTCAGACCGTGGAGCAGGACAGCAGCCACCAGACAGGAAGCACCAGCACCCAGACACAGGAGTCCACCAATGGCCAGAACAGAGAATCTGAGATCCACAGTCAAGGAAGGAGCCAGACCAGCCAGGCTGTGACACGAGGACATGCTCAGACACAGGCAGGGTCACACACCCAGACTGTAGAGCAGGACAGAAGCCAAACTGTAAGTCATGGAGGAGCTAGAGAACAGGGACAGATCCAGATGAAGTCCGGCAGTGGCCAAAGACAGACATCAGCGAGCAAGCCTGAGGCACGAGAGAGAGTACTGGGAGGACAGGCCCAGACTGGGGCAAGCACCGCATCAGGAATGCAGGACTGGAGCAGCACTAGCATGACAGAAGGGCAGGGAGACAGACAGCCCGCAGGGGTTCGTGAGGAATGGGTTGATGACCATTCAAGGGAGACAGTGATCCTCAGGCCGGACCATGGCAGCCTGCATACAAGTGTTTCCTCAGCACACGGCCAGGATGCAGCCCAGCCAGAAGAGAAGCGAGGCATCACCGCTAGGGAGCTGTATTCCTACTTGAGAAGCAACCAGCCATGACTCCCCCTGACTCCAATGCCTAGTACTGGAAGAAGATAGCTGGAGACAGGTTGGCTTGTCCTGCATGGCCAGTCTAGTGGGTGCATCCCTGGACATCAGCTCTTTATTATGCCGCTTCTCTTTTAGGTCTTTCTCAATGAGATCATTTCTGCAAGGAGCTTTCTATCCTAAACTGCTCTCTCTTACCTGCTTTGCAGTGCAGACCCTCTCAGGAGCAGGAAGACGTGGAGCAAGTCACTCCTTTGTACTGAACTGTCCTTATCTTGTGGGGATTTTCAGAACTATTTTTACCTCTGACATCTCTCTATTGTCCCATCTACCCTAATGCATCAATAAAATATTAAGCAACTGGCCTCTGCGTCTCATTCAATCACCTTCTATTGACATGGCAGGCCAAGAGCTGTAGAGTTATGAGATGATAAACTGGACATAGTCGCTACCTTTGAAGAGCAAGTAGTTAAGAAAATATTATACGAGAGTCCTACTATATATCATACTTCATACTTGGCAGAGATGGATCAGCAAAGGTTTCATACAAAAGGTGCTTTCTTTATGATGGCCCTTAAAGGACAATTAGTATTTAGATAAGCAAAATTCTTCTTGGTCTTTCACTACCTCTGATTCTACAGTGTTAAACCTCTATTCACCTGTCAGGTCACACAGGAAAGCTGATTAAAGATTACCAATAAATGGAAGAAGGCCCCTAGTGGCTGCGTAGGGAAAGAATGAGGCTTGTGTTACCAGGTACTGAGCCAGGGGCTGAAACTTTGTACTTCCCTTCCTATCACCCCATCAGTGTCAGCTCGGACCTCTTGTGATGTTTTATCCACCAGATATAAACCATGTTGTAGGGAAGAGACTATCAATTCTGGTTTATTACAAGAGTGACCAGAACAGTTCTTAAAATAAAGATTTATAAACCTAACCCTAAGATGCTGGTTCTAAGGTTTGCAGCCAATTAACATTGTTTAGAAATTCCTTGGGGGTCTTGTGCTTTTGTCAGTATACAAGACTAGATACTCGGAAAGATTTCCCAAGATAAAATAACTCAATCCTGCGTAAAGCATATTTTTCACTGCGTTATTGGTTTACAGGAAGTAAGGGAAATCGCCAAGGAAAAAACAAAATGTGGGATAAGCAACAACCAAACAAAAACAAAATGTAAGTTAAATAACGACCTCCTAAGACATCCAGGACCTAATCTTGGAAACTTGGGAATATGTCACTTTATATGGAAAAGGGACTTTGCAGATGTGATTAAGTTAGGGATCTTGAGATAAGGGGGGAGGTTATTCTCTATCTGGGTGAGTCCAATATAATCACAAGGTTTCTTATAAGAGGGAGACAAGAGGATCAAAGTCAATAAAAGGAAGTGTGGTGATGAAACCAGCAGTTGTAGCCATGTGCTATGAGCCAAAGAATGTGCAGAGACTAGAATCTAGAGAAGGCAAGAAATTTTCCTCTAGAGTCTTCAGAAGTAACGTAGCCCTTCTGCCACCTTGATTTGAGATTTATGAACTTCGAGGCTGTAAGAGAATAAAATTTTTGTCATTTTAAGGCATTAAGCTTATGGCAAACTGTTACAGTAGTGACAGAAAACCAATACACCAAACAAAATCCTAGAGCTGGTGTCAGAGTAGTAAAGGGTAAATGTGTAAAAGGCAAGGTGGTTCTTCTGAGGACAAATGGATTTTATATCCATTCACACTGGCTTATAAGTATAAAGTCCAAAGAAAAACAGCAAAGAAATGCAAAGACTCAGGGAATATTGCTCCCATAAGCCCTTTCTGGGGAAAGTACTAGAGAATAAGTGCACACACACACACACACACAGAAAACCCAGATCACAGAACTGTCTGGCATACAATCTGATGATGCACATTTAAATATATTTAACTGCAGAACTAAGGCTACATAGTGTGGATAAAGGTGACAGAATAGCATTTCATGTTGTATGCATTGAAAACTTAAATAAAATACAGCTAACAAAAAATGAAGGCAGAAAGAGAAAGCATACAGAAAATAGAGTCAGCTCTCTGATTGTCTTATGTAAGCATATGCCCACAAGGAAAAACTGGGAGTTCAAGGATATCACTTCACATTTGATACTGAGGAAGGAAAAAGGAGTAGGGTGAAAATTTCCAGGAAATTTCATTATTACTTAGAGTAGGGAGTGAATATGCCGTTTACAAAGGGAAGGGGGAAATACAGAATACATGTTACATAAAGATGTGCTATAAGGTAACAATACAAATACGAACCTTCCTCAACACCAAAAGACATTCTAGAAAAGAGCAAATAACATAGACAACAGAGTGTATGATGTTATTTAAGTAAAAGATATATGTTTTCATAAATAGGACATAAAAGAGTGTGATAGACTGAGGTCAAACATATTTATAATAATAATGTCCAGAGCCAAAAACTCACTGTTAGAAGAACAAGTTTTCATATTAGCTCTATACAAGTCTATGCTCCTTATGAGAGGTATCCAAATCAAGGAGAGTCGGAAAACAATCCATAAAGGGGGTGACTGAGTTGATATACATCAGGAAAGTGCCAATTAAAACAAAATTTAGAAATCAGGAGTCATGATCTTGCTCCCAGATTAGGTCAAAACCGTTCAATAAGACTAAGAATGATGCTTTAAAATGCCAAATGCAATAATTTCACAATGAAGATATAATGGTTTTTAATATCTATGCATTCAATAATGTAGCACAACTCTGATGAAGGAGAAACTACAAGAGATACAAGGACAAACGTAAAGAAAATAACATAGTAATAACAGGGCACTTGAACCATCTCTCTCAGCTCAAGACAGTAAGTGTAGAGAAGAAAGAGTACATTTAATAAGATGTAAAGAACTCTACAAACACATAGTCCAGCAATGTATTAACCTAAAAAGAAAAAAACTATACCTTCTACACATGAAATATTCAATATCAGGTCACAAAGAAAACTTCAATGCATTATTCAAAAACAGAAATAGGTCCAAGTGCAATGGCTCACGCCTGTAATCCCAACACTTCGGGAGGCTGAGGCAGGCAGATCACTTGAGCTCATGAATTCAAGACTAACCTGGGCAACGTAGTGAGATCCCATCTCAACAAAAAGAAAAATGCAAAAATTAGCTGGGCATGGTGGTGCACACCTGTAGTCCCAGATACTCTGGGACCTGTAGTCCCTGCAAGGATTTACTGGTCTTCCTTGAATTTTAAAGTTTCCACATAGAGGCTTCTTTCAAAAAATGTGCATGTTATTTTAGAGACAAGAGGGACCATTTGTGGAAAATACAGAGACTTGATGGGAATTAAGTATCTTTATAGTTTCTAAGACGGACTCTTATTTTGTTCAAAGGATGGAGAAACCATACTTCCCAATCATATCAAACACATTAAAATGCACACACACACCACTTAAATACAATCTTTGCTGAAAATTTTTTGAGAAAATTTTTATTGTTTTGTTTATGGAATTAAGACATAAGTCATACATTTGCCTCATTTTAGCTATGACTTCTTTGCAAATACACAGCACATTTTTGAGAAAAATATAAATATTAAAACTGCTTAACCAGAATTTTTTATTAATACTAAATTTAACAATAAATGACATTCACAAAGCTTTATATCTAGACATTTAAGTGTTTATAAATTTCCTTTGCACATTTATTTTGGAGCTGAGAGGTATACCTATGGTAAGGCATCTATTTATTTGATTTGATTTGATTTTCGCAAACAAGAAAACCTTTTATTTTAAACCACAAATTGTCAGCAGGTAGCTACAACTATCCATGTTTTATTAAAATCACATAAAACCTAGGTACAAAAGCACTACTGATTATTGCTCTAGAAAAACTGCATAAAAACGCAAATATGCACAGTAAAACGAAAACACCACAGTTTGCACAGCACTAAATTTTGTGTGCCAACTAGTAGAGTCCTAAAAAGTTAACATTTACAAAATACTAAGTAAAAACAGCTTTTAAAAGTTGGCCCAAGAGATACATAAAATCAACCCCAATTTTTCATGACAATTCATTCTCCCTGGTTATCTACAGATTCAGTTTTCTGTGCCCCTTCAGCTTTAGTTTCACCATTTCCAGATGGTGCAGTACTTTCCTTTCCAGCTTCCTGCTTTTCCTTGTTCTTCGCTTTAACACCTCTGCTAACCTTTGCTCCAGGTTCTTTCTTAGCAGATGTTTTTCTTGGTTTGGGTTCAGGTTTTGGTGGAGCAGGTTTTGCTGACAATCTGGCAGACCATTTTTTGGGCTCCTGTTTAGTTACTTTGGATCCATCTTTGCCCTCTGTATTCTCTGGAGACTTTCTCATCTGCATAGTGACTATGTCGGTGCAGCAAAAAGTAAAGCAACAGGCTGGAACTGGGGGTTCCGCCTCTGGATGCTGACTCTGCCACAGCAGCTGCTCATGCGCAGGCATGGCATAGCTCCTACCTATTTTAGATTCAAATATTTTTGTTGTCTCTTGCAAAGCTCATGTCAGTCACATTGGATTGGTCATCGTGTGTAAAACGGCCTTGTCCTCAGGGACACACAGGCTGAAGCCTCACTTCAAAGGCCCAGAACACCTCTTTCACCAGGTAGCTTCCCAGTCTGCATAGCTGGCAAGTACACTGTGCTACCGTCCCCTGGTGGCGGTTACGACTAATACCTGGAAAGGAGCCCCGGCAGTAAATCTGATTTTGCTGGAATGGAAAGGAAGATGGCATCAGACGGGGGAACGGGCTCAGTGATGTGGTCTTGGGCACAGCAGCATCCAGATTAAGTAGCCCTGAAACCTCAGTAGTGAAGCTACTAGTAGTGAGAGCAGCCCCAGGTTGCTCTGAGCCATGGGGCTGAGACAGAGAGAGAGAGACAGAGAGAGAGTGTGTGTGCGTGCATGTGTGTGTGCTTAAGAAGTGCCCTTCATGGAGCCATTCCTATTGGCAACTGGCTGCCAGCAACTATATATCTACATTATATACAGGGCCTTGGCCCACTGTGTGAGGATGTCCTGATTATTCCACCTGGGAAAGTACATTTCTGGAGCAGTCCCTACAGAGAGCCAGGGAGGTCAACATCCTGTGGCTTTCTCTCCTCCAGGCAGAAAGTGATGGTCTGTGCACTTTTCCTAGGGGCCCTGAGACCAAGGCTATAGCCTGCTATTGTCCTGATCACTCACAGAGGCTGTGGATTCAATTCCCAGGACTGATGTAGGCCACTCAACTCTGTAATTTTGTATCTGTCAATCAATCTCTCCCAATCCTCCCCTCCCCTCTACTCTTCCCAACCTCTAATGGCCCCAATTCTACACTCTACTTCCATGGGATCTATTTTTTTTTTTTTTTTAGCCCCCACATGCGAATGAGAACACGTGGTCTTTATCCTTCTGCGCCTGACATTTTACTTAATGTAATGTTTTTTAGGCACATCCATGTTGCTGTGAATGACAGGATTTCATTCTTTTTTAGGCTAAATAGTATTCCATTTTGTATATACACACATTGTCTTTATCCATTCATTTGTTGATGGACATTTAGGTTGATTCCTTATCTTGGCTATTGCGAAGAGTGTTGCAATAAACATGTGGTTGCAGGTATCCCTGTGATATACTAATTTCCTTTCCTTTGGATACACACCAGGCAGTGGGACTGCTGAATTATATGGTAGTTCTATTTTTAGTTTTTTGAGAAAACTTTATACTGTTCTCCGTAATAGTTGTACTAATTTATCTTCCCACCAACAGTGTTAAAGAGTTCTCGTTTCTCCACATCCTCACCAGCATTTGTTATTTTTTGTCTAGTAGCCCTTTTATCTGGGGTAAAATGATATCTCATTGTGGTTTTGATTTGCATTTCCCTGTTGATTAGTGATGTTGGGCATTTTTTCATATACTTGTTAGCCATTTGAATATCTCCTTTTGAGGAATGTCTATTTAGATCCTTTGCCCACTTTGAATAGGATTATTTGTTTGTTGTTGAGTTGAGTTCCTTGTATGTTTTGGATATTAGTCCCTTGTCAGATGAATAGTTTGCAAATATTTTCTCCCCTTCTACAGGTTGTCTCTGTACTGTTTGGTTTCCTTTGCTGTGTGGAAGCTTTTTAGTTTAATATAGTCCCATTTGCCTATTTTTGTTTTAGTTGTCTGTGCTTTTGAAGTCTTAGCCATAAAATATTTGCCCAGACCAATGTCCTGAAGTATTTTCCCTGTTTTCTTTCAGTGGTGTTATAGCTTTGAGTTTTATGTTTAAGTCTTTAATCCAGTTTGAGTTGATTTTCATATATGGTGAGAGATAGGGGTCTAGTTTCATTCTTCTGCAAATGGTTATCCAGGTTTCCCAGCACTATGTATGGAAGAGGGTGACTTTCCCTAGTGCGTGTCCTTCATAACTGCTGAAAAATCAACTGGCTGTAAATATGTAAACTTATCTCTGAGTTCACTGTTCTGTTCCACTGGTCTACGTCCGACCCAAGATTTTTCTCAGGCATTGAATAATTTTGTACTGAGCAAGCAGGAACTCAGTCAGTGCATGTTTTTAAATTTCCTGAATAAAGAAATCCAAATCCTTTTTTAAATTAAGAAAAACTAGCTACAAACCATCATATATTTATCACAGAGAAATAAAAAAAGACACAAGCAAAGAGATTAATATTTTTAAAAAACAGTATTAGAAATAACCACTGTTATTTAATTCCTCTAGACGCTCTTCTATATGCAAGTTACCATACAGACATCTATATGAAAGTGTATGTCTATATGTGCAGATTTATATGTAAATCATACCTATAATTGTATATCTATATGCAAAACATACATAATGTATACCTTTTGCAATCTATGTATGCATATACACCTATGTACTATACAAATATGTATGATTGCGGAATAGCTTCTATGTACTATTTTCAGTGATTTAGGGCAGTCTATGTTAGTAGAATTTGATGGTTAGGACTGTGTGCTTGGGAGCAAGTTTACCTGAGTTCAAACCTCGGCTGTGTACCTCAGAAGATATGTGTTCTTGATCAAGGCACATGCCTTAATTATCTCATCTCTAAAGTGGAGAAAATAATGGTAGTTCCTCACAGGTAGTTGTGAAAATAGTTAAATCCATATATTTAAAATTGCCTGACACATGACAGGGTAAGCCCTCAACAAGTCTATTTTTTTTCCATCAACTTTCATTTTAAGTTCTAGGGTACATGTGCAGGATGTGCAGATTTGTTATACAGGTAAGCGTGTGCCATGGTGATTTGCTGCACAGATCAACCCCTTGTCTAGGTATTAAGCCCAGCATCCATTAGTTATTCTTTCTGATGCTATCCCTCCCTGCTCCACCAGATCCCAGTGTCTGTTGTTCCCTTCTATGTGTCCATGTGTTCTCATCATTTAGCTCCCACTTGTAAGTGAGAACATGAGATGTTTGATATTCTGTTCCTGAATCAGTTTGCTGAGGATAACAGCTTCCTGCTCCATCCATTTCCTGCAAAGGACATGATCTCCTTCCTTCCTTCTTATGACTGCATGGTATTCCATGGTGTTATGTACCACAATTTCTTTATCCAGTCTATCAAAGGAACTGTTACTGGAGTGAACAGACAACCTACAGAAGGGGAGAAAAATTTTGCAATCTATTCATTTGACAAAGGTCTAATATCCAGAGTCTACATGGAACTTAAACAATTTGCTAGAAGAAAACAAATAACCCCACTAAAAAGTGGGCAAAGGACATGAACAGACACTTCCCAAAATAAGACATTCATGCAGCCAACAAACATGAAAACAGGATCAACATCACTGATTAGAGAAATGCAAATCAAAACCACAATGAGATACCAATCATCTCACACCAGTCAGAATGGCAATTATTAAAAAATCAAGAAACAACAGATGCTGGCGAGGTTGAAGAGAAAAAGGAATGCTTTTACACTGTTGGTGGGAGTGTAAATTATTTCAAACATTGTGGAAGACAGTGTGGCGACTCCTCAAAGATCTAGAAGCAGAACTACCATTTGGCCCAGCAATCCCATTACTGGGTATATAATCAAAGGAATATAAATCATTCTATTATGAAGATACGTGCACGTGTTTATTCATTGCAGCACTATTCACAATAGCAAAGACATGGAATCAACCCAAATGCCTATCAGTGATAGACTAGATAAAGACAGTAAGTTTTAAGTGAAGCATTTTTTAAGGCCAGTTATTTATAAAGCAAAGAATGTTTCAAGAAAGAGAAAAAGATACAAGTGGTCCTAATCAGACAGACCCTCACCCAATATAGAAGATTCTCATGGGCTAGACTTTCATTCTATGAATATAATTGTGGCTTCTAGCAGATGTTCTAGACCCTGGCTTCACTGTGGGGATTTCCATCTCAAAGTAAACCTACGGAGTAGGGTGAAATCCGTGTATTATTCTAAATGTACCAATGTCACATCAACCCTCCTGCCTTCTCTCCCAAGCCCCTGTCCTGTATATCAGGGCCAAATCATCTTCTCACTGTTCCATTTCTCTCCCTCTCAAGACTAAGCTCCTAGACAAGAGGAGATGAAGTTGATCTCACGTTGACTTATTTTCCCACAGGATTCAGGCAGAGGAAGGGAGGGTGTTTGTCATTGGAGAGGGCATAGTCAACCATTTTCAACTATCTCATCTGACTTAGAGAAGAACATTTAACAAACTAAAACAATTGGAGCCACATTGACAAGAAAATTTTTTTGTTATTTTATGATACATTTCATCATGTATCATGACATCGTCATCATTCAGTTTCTTTTTATTATTATTCCAAGAGAAAGTCACTATCTGCAGAGGAAAATTCCAATATACAGGCTAAAATCTACTTCATATTTCAACCCCAATCCCAAATATAAATAATCACAAATAATAAAGAATGCTATGTTATACACTGATTTGCATGCTACTATGAATTTGTGAGCACCAAATTTGTGCTAGCCATACTATAAAATGAACCAGACTTAGGCTCTAGCCTAAGGAACTCTAGTCAAGGAGCTAGCATGAAGTTAATAGATGAGATATACATGGAAATAACCAAGGAATCTTAGCTCAGAGTGCAGAAACCCATGCCTTCTACCTGTGGACTCTGAAACTAATCTTAGCCTTTATCTGGTTCCAGATGGGTCTGTTACAGCCACCATCAATTCTGCAACTGGTTTTTTGGGGCACATTCTCAGGTTCAGAGAAATATATGTATAATGGAACTCTACTCTTCATAACCATAACCTCTTTCTCCCAAAACAACCTCTCTCATTTCATCAGGGATTGTTTTCCACTGCCTGCTACTCACAACAAATGTAGAGTTGCCCTCATAAAACTGACAACTAAAATCCACTTCTATGTTCCATGATACACCAGCCAGGAACTCACTGCTCCAATTACCACCAATTTAATGATAAGATCAAAAGCCATACCTACTGTTGAAGTGTTTGTCTTATAAATAGGTGTTGTAAAATTCAATTACATCACCTTACCCACAATCAATAAAAAATTAAGAAGTCACGCCTTTACATAACAAAAGGCATTGTTTATCTCAAAATTAAGCAGCAATGCAGGAATCTGAGGTAAACCACAGACATATTTTTTCCAGTCATGACCTGATCTTTCTTACTTAACTGGTTCTGGCATTCTGCCTCTCTTCTAGTTTTGCTATCACATTGATCTGTTGATTTCTCTGCTCTACACCCTTACGTAAGCACCTAGGTGGATGTAGGCCTGTAGGTGGCTCTGCTGTTATTTGTGGTATCTGTTGAAACCAATCAGTTTATCCAGCTTGGTGGCATGCCACAAGTGCTAAGCCACACTTCTTCAGAGGGAAATTTGACCGGCCATCAAATGGAGGCACTTTTCATTCCCCCTACACAGAATGGCATCCCTCATCTCTCCCAAGACCAAAGAACTAATGATAAAATTTGTATATGCCAAGTTTCTTCAGTTTTGAATTGGAAATTTCTCCGCTCTTGTCTATCACAGACTGCTGATCATCTCCTGAGAGCATCATGGTGTAGTAGAAAGATGCCAATGCCGGTCCTTGATATCAGAGGGACAGATAGACCTGGGTTCAATCCTGGCTCTGTCACCTACCATTTGTGTGGCTTTGTATTTAAGGCTCTTTCTGAGCTTCAGTTTCTTTACTGGAAAATGAAAATTATATCTCCCTCAAGAAAGTTTGGGATATTACTAGTATCTGTCAAACAACTTTCATGTAGAGATGTTCAATAAATGTTGGTGCCCCATGCTCTCCCTTCTCCCATCTGCACCAAGTCTTCCCACCTTCACAAATGTACTCTCCTATTTTCTCACACAAGAAATTGCCAGTTTCTATTATTTTTCTCCTATAAGCCTTCCCAAATCCTCCTTTTAACCTGCCCCTTTTATCCTCAACCTCAGCTTGATAAAGTTCTTGGGAAGCCAGGACCAGAAATGTGTTGTTGGTGGCTTAGTTACCTGGGACCACACATTGCAAAAGGAATGAATTATTTTTTGAGAAATGTGGAGTGAGATGGGCTAGACACCACTGGAATGGTACTAAATTGGAGCAAACCTTATAAAAATTATGACTATACATTAAGGGTTTTTAAAATGTTCATATGCAATAATCTTACCTCTAGGAGTTTATCATATTAAGGAAATTATCAGATAAATCTTAAAGATTTGTGTATAGGATGTTCATTACACTATTACAATAGTGAAAATTTGGAAGCAATCACAATATCCAAAAACAGAATACTGAAATCCTGAAGTAAACACTAGGCCATCATTAAAAATCATCATTTAAGAGTCCGTAATGGCATTGGAAAATGCTTACAATTTGACACAAAACTGTGAGTATATATCATCAATTTTAACACTATGTTATAAAAACATAAAATCATAATATATATTCTAGCAATTTCACTTTGGGATATATACTCAAAAGAAGTGAAAGCAAGAACTAGAACTTTGTTTTCTTTTTCTTTAAAATTGTTTTATTGATATATATTAGTTGTACATATTTGGGGATAGAACAGATATTTATTATGCTCACATTCATGACAACATTATTCATAATAACCAAAAGGTGGAAGCAGCTGTGGTGTCTATCAAATGAATGAAAAGCAAAATGTGTTATACACACATTCAATTGAATATTGTTCAGACTTCACAACCTCAATGACCGTTGAGAACATTATGCTAAATGACATAAGCCAGTAACAAAAGGATAAATTATGTATAATTTCACTTATGTAAAGCACCTAGAGCCATCAAATTCACACAGAAAGTAGAATTGTGATTTCCAGAGTCTAGGAGGGGGGCGGAATAGGATGTTAGTTTTCAATGGGTACAGAGTTGAGTTTGGAAAGATAAAATATTTCTGAAGATAGATGGTGGTCATGGTCGCACAATGAATAAGGGAGGAAATGGTTTTCTTCCATCTTTTGCAGCTAAATCGCACTTTTAGAACTGGATTCAGCTAGGGGTGATATATAAAGAAAAATACTGGTAGGCTGAAATGCATTTAAAAGGAAATCATTGGGATTATAAACCATGTCCTAAGAGGAATGTTTGAAGGAAGCAGTGATACTTAGATGAACAAAAGATTCGCAAGATTCAAAGGGAGCAGGACAATAGTAGAATGCAGGAAGTATAGGATATCATGATATCATGTAGATATCGTGTATCAGAGTATGAAATGCACTAAATAAGTGGATAAAGAAACTGTAATGTATATGTATATCTGTGGATATATATAAAAAACGAGTGGATAAAGAAACTGTGATATATATATATATCTGTTTTAAATAAAACAGATATATATATATATATAAACTGATATGTATATATACATATATATACACACTGATATATATATACATATACATACACACTGATATATATATATAAACTGTGATATATAAACTGTTTTATATATATATATACACACTGTGATATATATAAACTGTTTTTTAATATATACCACAGTTTATATATATATATATATATATCACAGTGTGTATATATATATGTGTATATATATATATCACAGTTTCTTTATCCACTCATTTAGTGCAAATATATATATATGATGAAATACTACTCAGCTATGAAAAGGAATGAATTAATGTTATTTACAGCAACCTAGATGGGTTTGGAGACCATTATTCTGAGTGAAGTAACTCAGAAATGGAAAACCAAATATTAGATGTTCTCACTCACAAATGAGAGCTAAGCTATGAGGATGCAAAGTCATGAGAATGACACAATGGACTTTGAGGACTCAGGGGAAAAGGGTGGGAAGGGGGTGAGGATAAAAGACTACAGATTGGGTTCAGTGTAAACTGCTTGGGTGATGGGCGCACCAAAATCTCACAACCACTAAAGAACTTACTCATGTAACCAAATACAAACTGTTCCCCAAAAACCTATGGAAATAAATTTTTTAATGGAATAATGGACCATCATGTAGTCTGTCATGACATTGGCCACTGTGAAGCCAAATTTCAAGTGTGGAAATTCACCCAGTACAGTGCAGTGTCACTGCAGCTTACACAGTGTGCTATAAGAGTATGTATCAAGAAAGCTCCTCTGCTCCAAATTTCTTGCTTTTTATCCATTTTCCCCACAACTCACAGCTGTTAAAGGATATACAATTTTAACTATAACTTAAGGAAACTTAACCTCTCGGCCTTCCAAGAAGGTTTGTGACTGTATTATATAATTTTACAATCTTTCCAACCATCCTAACTGATCTCCCATATTAAAAGGCATAAAATTCTAACTATATCTTAAGGGAAATTTTAACTTTTTAACTTTCACTTGAGGATCACTTTATTGGTCCTTCTAAGGCAAAAAAATCTGAGGATATATGATTGTAACAACCATTATGGCTGGCATGGTGACTTGCACCTGTAATCTTAGTGCTTTGTGAGGCTGAAGCAGGAAGATGGCCTGAGGCAGGAGTTCTAGGCTGCAGTGAGCTATGATCGCGTCACAGCATTCCAGCCTGAGTGACAGAGCAAGACCTTCTCTAAAAAAAAGCGTTTTTAAAAAAGAGTATGAAATGCACTATACTGTATGTTCACATTCCTTCAGAGACAAGGAATATCTGAACTAATAGGATTTGAACTAATTGAATTTAATGGGAGCAAGAGAAGAGAACAAGGACACTGAAGGCAGATGGAGCAGCTCCAGTGGAAGCACTGGGTCATGAAACAACACAGTGGGTACAAAGAACTTAAAGAACTTCCATGTTTGTACATAGGTAGGTGTGAGGAAGTAGTGGCTGACAAGACAGAGAGGTAGGCAAGGGCTTGAACATTTGTTCACTGAATAAATATGTCTTTAATGATATACCTACTCACAAAGAACTTACTAATCCATGCTAAGAAGTTTAGGTTTTACTCAAACAGTATTAAGTAACTACTGAAGGACTTGAAGGTCCTACAATTCAATTTGTATTTTAGAAAGTTCATTCTGGAGGTTGAGCAGTGGATTATTTAGAGAATGACAAGGTTGGCGGCAAGTAGAGGTCACTTAAGAAGTGGTTTCAGAAACCCAGGTTTTTTTAAAAAAGCAGTGGGAGTGGGAGCAAAAAGGACACCATTCAAGGAAATCTTTAGATACTAAAACGGACATAATTTGATGATGTATTGGCTTTGGGAAATGAGAAAGAGTAAAGTTTGGATAATTCTTGGTATCTTGTTATATGCAGTGGGGTGACTGTGATGAACAGAGAAAAAACACTATAAGATGAAAAGAAAATTGAAATGGGGAAAATTCTGAAGTTCATTTTGTACGTGTTGACACCTGTAGAAGAGACTGCTAGTTATCTACCAGAATTCATTTTCTCCTTTGTCCACATAATGGTAACTAGGATGTGGCTGCCCAGCCCTCCTTTGGCACTATATTTCACAGGCACTCTTTGCAGTGGGGTGGTGGCCATGTAGTTAAGACCTTGCTGGTAGAATGTGACCAAGAGCAAATTGTGCAACCTCTTTCTCACTTGCCTAAGAAGAAATCCCTGTCCTTGGATTTCTGCTTCTTCCCCCTTCTACTTTTTGGAATGTTGATGACCAAAATGACCTAGTCAGTCACAAGTTGAGGACATCAGAGCCTATATTAACCTGGGTTTCTGCATATATCAGAGCTGCCTGCTCATCTCAAAAACTCATCTTGAGCTGTTCACGTGATAGAGAAATATGCATATTATTCTTTACACTATTTAATTTTAGAGTATTTTTGTTACTGTTGCTTAGCCTGCTTCATACAACATCTAAGCGGAGATATGGACAGTTGACGGCACTAGTCTGAAGTTCAAGAGGTAAATTTATCAGTTATAATTAAATTGGGTTAACATCAAAGCCATGGATATGGATAAGTTTCATAAAAAGTATATAAAAAAGAAAAGAAATGACTTCATATGGAACACAAGGGAAAACAATTTTTAAAGTGTGCATAGAGGAAAGAAGAGGATATCACATTGAAATGTAAAAAAAAAAAATAAGAGAATTAGAGGATAGGCAGTAATACAGCAGTCAATACCGGAGTTAGTATCAAGAACACAGCTGTCAAAGAAAGCTGTCAAAGAAACAAGTTCTGTGAAAATATGGAACCCAGAACACCAAGAATTAGCCACGGACCAGAGATGCAGTTTTTCACACAGCAAGAAAACGTCAGGAGACATTTTCAGTGAAGGTATGTACACATTCCTTTGAGATAAGGAATATTTGAACTAATAGTATCTGAACTAATTGAGTCTAATAGAAGAAAGAGAAAAGAAAAAGGACATTGAAGGGAAATGGAGCAGCCTTCGATGTCAGGAGGCATGCAGAAAAAGGAAAGTTTCTAAAAACATCACAAGAAAGTAAGAAACGATCATTATTTTCTCTAAAAGTGGAATGAGGTTGGTGTTGGCCTTACAGCTCATGGAAAGTGATAATAGTTTAGAACAGTTACTGGGGGTGAAATAACATGTTGTGGAGAAGCTAGTATTGAATGATTTCCTCTAAGTGTAGACAGTAGGGGGGTGTTAGATGGTAATACTGATCCAAAATGGGTACTCTGCGCAGCAAGTATAGTGTAAGAATCCAGGTTAAAAAGTAAAGTATATTAGTTAGAGAAGCTGGAGAATTTCTCTTCTCATCACTTTGATCTTTGTGTTCATAGAGATATTATACCAGGTCTGCTGTATTATCTGTGGCAAACTTGGTGCCATCACCATCATCACATCTTTCTAAGTCTTGGAGCTAAATTTCCCCAAATCCCTTTGTGTATTGTTCCGGATTTGAATTTGCCAGGGAAAAAAAACACTTGTGTAATATTTAGAAGGTGGGAGCAAAGAAGATGCTATTATTCTTAGAAGGTCAAGGAGGGCAGAAGTGGTAGCTTCTAAAAATCCTCCCCAGTGGCTTTTTCTAAAGATTCTGGAGGCCTACAAACCTCTCTCTCTGTTCCTCCTACATTCACATAATCTCTGATTTCCACATGAAATCTCTTATTCCCCTAGTAGTCATGGTGGCTGTCTTCTCCTGACCAAAACCAGATGGGTATGGCAGGCCTAGTGTTGATGTGGCTGTCCTTATCTGCTTTGAAAGCAAAGGAAAATCAAAATCAATTAATCTGACCTGTATTCAACTCTATTTTTCTTGGCAATGTTGTTTGGGAAAACATCTGGAAATACCTCAGACGCTATTGCCTTGGGTTCTTGGATTTCATCACCCAGAAATGCTTCCTTCATTCTTAGGAGCAGGCTTCTTATTGGTTTCCTACATTCCCACAGTCCTCCAACATAACTGGATACTGTCATTTCAGACAGAACCTCAGCATTCTTGGCAGCACTTATCAATAGCAGTCCAGCAATGAATACAGGATGTGGATATATCATGGGTCTGACCCTGGATCCTCCTAATCCCTTCCTAAGTAGTGATTCACCATGATCGTACTCAGACAGTTGTTTAGACAGCAAGAAGGTTCTTTAGTAGATGGCTTGGAATTTCATGCCTCAGGTAGTGCAGGCTCCCAAGCCAGCTGTATACACAGTTTGGCACATTAGTAGGATGTGACAGAGTTTAAAGAGCCAACAACTTTGTCTAGCTTAAAAGATAAGTCCTACATAGTTCTGGGCACACAATAGGGGCTTAATTTACGTAGACTGTACAGAACCTGGGTTTCTGAATCCTCTCTGGCAGCCAACTGTTGTGATCAAGATTGTAGATTCTGCAGTCAGTCTGCCTGAGGTTAAATCCTGGCTTGATTTGGGAAAAACTGTTTAACCTCTCGGTAACTCATCTATAAAATAGGGATAATAAAATGTAGATTAAAGAAATAACACATATAAAGTACTCCATACATTTTGGGCATAATAATAATAAAATAAACAGACCTTGGAGTTATTGTGGGTTTGCTCCCAGACCACCATAATAAAGCAAATATTACAATAAAGCTAGTCATATGATTTTTTTGGTTTCTCAGTGTATATAAAAAGCTGTTTATACTACACTATAGTCTATTAGGTATGTAATAGCATTATGTCTAAAAAATGTACAAACATTTAAAAATATTGGGTCAGTGAAAATATTAATAGTTTCAAAAAAAACTTCTTGAAACTAATGAAAATGAAAATACAACATACTAAAATGTATAAAATGTATGGGATATGGCAAAAGCAGTGCTAAGAAGAAATTTCATAGCAAAATACCTACATCAAACAAGTAGAAATATTTCAAATACCTTAACAATATATCTCAATGGACTAGAAAAGCAAGAACAAACCAAATCCAAAATTAGTAGAAAGAAAGAAATAATAAAGATCAGAGCAGAACTAAATAAAATAAAGACTAAAAAAATACAAAAGATTAATGAAATAAAAAGCTGGTTTTTCTCAAAAGATAAAATCAACAAGCCATTACGTAAGAAAGAAAAGACCCAAATAAATAAAACTAGAGATGAAAAAGAAGATAATACAACTAAAACTACAAAAATATAAAGGATCATTAAAGACAATTATAAGCCATTATACATTAAAAAATTGAGAAACATAGAAGAAATGGATGAATTCCTGGACACATGCAAAATACCCAGACTGAACCAGAAAGAAACAGAAAGCTTAAACAGACCAATAACAAGTAATGAGATGTAATCAGTAATAAAAAGTTTCCCAACAGAGAAAAGCTGAGAACTGAGTGGCTTTACTGGTAATTTTTACCAAGTTAATAAAGAAGAATTAACACGAATTTGTCTCCCACTATTCCAAAAAATTGAAGATAAGGGAATTCTTCTTAACTCATTCTACAAGGTCAGCATTACTCTGACACTAGAACCAGACAAGGACACAACAACAACAACAAGAACAATGAAACTATAGGCCATTATCCCTGATGAACACACACACAAAAATTCTTAACAAATACTAGCATACCAAATCCAACAACACATCAAAAAGATGATATACCATGATTAAGTGGGATTTATCCCAGGGATGCAAGGTTTGATATATACAAATCAGAAAATCTAATACATCATATCAACAGAATGGAGGACAAAAACCATATGATCATCTCAATAGATGCATCAAAAGTACTTAATGAAATTCCACATTGCTTCATGGTAAAAATTCCCAAAAAAAATTACATATAGAAGGAAGATACCTCAAGAAGATAAAGGCCATTTATGACAAACCCACAGCTAACATAATACTGAATGAGGAAAAGCTAATAGCTTTTGATTTTTAAAAGCTAAAAGCTTTTCTTCTAAGAACTGGAACAAGACAAGATGCCTACTTTTATCTCTCTTATTCAATATAGCGAAAGTACTAGCTAGATCAATCAGGCAAGAGAAGGAAATAAAAAGCATAAAAATTGGAAAAGAGGAAGTCAAATTGTCTCCCTTTTTAGATGACATGATCTTAAATACAGAAAAACCTAAACATTCCACCAAAAAACGCATATCTAATAAATGAATTCAATAAAGTTGCGGGATACAAAATCAACATACAAAAATTAGTCATGTTTTTATAGGCCAATAACTAACTGAAAAATCAAGATAGCAATCCCATTCACAACAGCTGCAAAAATTTAAAAAAAATGAAATAAAATGCCTAGGATTAAATTTAATCAAGGAGGTGAAAGACCTCTATAATATAAACTACAAAACATTGTTGAAAGAAATCAAAGAGAATACAAACAAATTGAAAAATATCTCATGCTCATGGATCAGAATTAATATTGTTAAAATGACCATACTACCCAAAGTAATCTACAGATTTGATGGAATCCCTATCAAAATACTAATGACATTCTTCACAGAAACAGAAAAAACAATCCTAAAATTCATATGGAACCACAGAAGACACTGAATAGCCAAAGTAATACTTAGCAAAAAGAACAAAGTTCAAGGCATCACATCACCTGACTTCAAAATATACTACAAAGCCATAAACCAAAACAGCATGGCATTGGTATAAAAACAGCAACATAGACCAATGGAACAGAATCGAGAACCCAGAAATAAATCCACGTATTTACAACCAACTGATTTTTTACAAAGATGCTAAGAACATTCACTGGAGAAGGAATGCCCTCTTCAATAAATGGTGCTGGGAAAACTGGATATCCATTTGCAGAAAAATAAAACAAGCCCCTATTTTGAGATGCAAAAATCAACTCAAATTGGATTAAAGAGTTAGATTTAATACCCAAATCCATAAAACTACTAGAAGAATACACGAGGAAAATGTATCAGGACATTGGCCTAGGCAGATTTTGTGGCGAAGACTTCAAAAGCACGGGCAACTAACTAACTAATTAATTAAATAAATAAATAAACAAATGGGACTACATTAAACTAAAAAACTCCTGCACAGCAAGGGAAAAATCAAAAGGGTGAAAGACAACCTGTAAAAAGGTAGAAAATGTTTGCAAATTATTCATCCAACAAGAAACTACTATGCAGAATATACAAGAAACTCAAACAATTCAACAGCAAAACAAATAATAATAATAATAATAATCCCATTAAAAAGTAGGCAAAAGATTGGAATAGACATTTCTCAAAAAAAGAAGACATACAAATGACCAAGAGGTATATGAAAAAATGTTCAACATTACTAATCATTAGGGAAATGCAAGTCAAAATCACAGTGAGGTATCATCTCACTCCATTTAGAATTGTTATTATTACAATGACAAAAAAATAATGAATGCTGATGAGGATGCATAGAAAAGGGATCTCTTATACAATGTTGTAAATTAGTGTAGCTATTATGAAAAACAATATGGAGGTTTCTCAAAAAACTAAAAATAGAACTACTATATTATCCAGAAATCCCACTACTATAAATCAATATATCAAAGGAATACCTGCAACCCTGTGTTGATTGCAACACTATTCACAATAGCCAAGATATGGAATCAATCTAAATGTACATCAATGAATGAATGAAAAAAGAAAATGTGGTATATATTGATAATGCAATACTTTTGGCCAAAAAAAAAAAAAAAGGAATGAAATAATATAATTTGCAGCAATATGGATGAAACTGGAGGTCATTATGTTAAATAAAATAAGCCAGGCACAGAAAGACAAATATTGCACATTCTTGTTCATATATGTGAGTTTTAAAAGTTGACCTCATGGGGGCAGAGAGCAGAATGATGGTTACTAAACGTTGAGAAAAGGGCAGAGGGGATAAAGAGAGGTTGGTTAATGGGTACAAACAAACATACAGTTAGATGAAAGAAATAAGTTCTAATGTTCAATAGCACAGTATAGTTAATAATTTATTGTATATTTCAAAATAGGTAGAGAAGATTTGAAATATTCCAAACACAAAGAAATGATAAATGTTTGAGGTGACAGGGATCCTAAATGCCTTGATTTATCATTGAACATTGCATGCCTGTATCAAAATATCACTTGTACCCCATAAATATGTACAATTATTATGTATCAATTAGAATACTTTATTGCTTAAAGAATACTAAAAATCATCTGAGCCTTCAGTGAGTCATAATCGTTTTGCTGATGAAGTGTATCACCTCAATGTTGATGACTGCTGATGGTTTAAGGTGGGTGGTCCCTGAAGGTTGGGGTAGCTATAGCAATTTCATAAAAGAAGACAACACAGAAGTTTGCCTCATTGATTGCCTTTTCCTTTCACAAGATTTCTCTGTAGCATGTGATGTTGTTTAACAGCATTTTCCCCACAGTAGAAATGCTTTCAAAGTTGGAGTTGATTCTTTCAAACCCCACCATTGCTTAATCAACTAAGTTTATGGAATATTATAAATCCTTTGTTGTTATTTCAACAATGTTCACAGCATCCTCGCCAGGAGTAGATTCCATCTTAAGAAACCAACTTTATTGTCTATCCAGAAGAAGCAACTTCTCATCCATTCAAGTTTTATTATGAGATTAGTAGCACTTTAGTAACATATTGAGCTCCACTTCTAGTTCTCTTGCTATTCCCATCACAACTACAGTGACTTCTTCCACTGGAGTCTTGAACCCCTCAAAGTCATGTATGAAGGCTGGACTCAAGTTCTTCCAAACTCCTGTTAAGTTGATATTTTGCCCTCCTCCCATGAATTACAAATGTTTTTAATGGCCTCCAGAATGGTGAATTCTTTCCAAAATGTTTTCAATTTATGTTGCCCAAATCCATCAGAGGAATCACTATGGCAGCTGTAACCTTCCAAAATGTATTTCTTAATATATTAGCATAATTCTTAAGAGACCCAAGATTTTCAAATTGGTAAATGAGCACTGGCTTCAACTTAAAGTCACCAGCTGCATTGGTAGCTAACAAGAGTCAGCCTGCACTCTGAAACAGCCGGACACTGAAGAAGCGAGCCACACCTGTAGGGGGGTGGTGGGAAGATAGAAGGATTAGGCGGACCCAGTTGCACTAAGCAAGGGGTTCTTTCCCCGGGATCTCCCCGTTTTTGTCCCTTAAACTGTTTTTTCCCCTTTTTCCTTTTCTAATTGAGAGGCCTACCCCCTACTCTGTTTCTGATATGGAAGTTAAAAGAGGAATAATCCCTGTTGACTGAGAACTGCAAATTCAGCAGCGCACATTCGAGATACTCTAAACGCATACAAACAGCCTTTAAAATACCGTTTCAGGTATAAACGCTCTTAAGCCAAAGATTGTGTTAACTTGCTCAACACAGTATTCCCAGCACCGAGCACAATACCTAGCTCATGCTTAATAAATACATTGTGTGTGAGTAATTGTATGAATAAACCTCAATTTTATATTTGAGGAAAGTTGGGGTCAGGGATACTCAATCCCTTTCCCAAGGAGACACAGCTGTATACTAAAAAGGAGAATCAAATCCAAATCTAGTCCACTTGAGACCTTGTGCTCTTAACTAAGGAAAACTCAGTTCTGGCTAAGCCCTCACTGCCACCTTACAACCCTGAATTTCCTTAATAAATAATATTCCTCAGACACTAAAAGCAAATTGATAGTGGAGAATCCAATCCGGTTGTATCCTACTCAGCAGATGAGAGAGCGGGTCAGGGGCCTGGTTTGTGCTGATACTGGCACAGCTACAGAAGTGTCTGGAGGCCAGCTCTTGGCTGTGTACTGGGCCAAGTGCTTATGACTGATGTTAGTAAAATGCAGCAGAGCAACACTAGAATACGGGGAAGCCATTTGTGATACAGCAGCCCTGGGCAGTTACGTCATATGACTTGACCATATCACAACTAAAACTCCCAGCTTGAAAAGGTCCCAGGTGTATCCCTACCCACAGGCCCAAAGAGCAAAACTAGATGATCTTAGACTCTTTAAGAAGGCTTGTACAACTTTTAATCCCCCAATACAAGATTTCAAATCTACCAACTAATAATCATCGCTTCAGCACTCATTATATATCTACCATGTCAGATATATAGGTGATATGGTAAAATGATATTTTCAAAGCCTAAAAACGTGCTTTAACAAAAGATTTTTTCTACTATGTTTCCTTATGCAAATAGGAATACATTTGATCATAACTATATATTAACAAATCATCTCTTGCATGCATTATTGCAATAGCTTCATACCTGGTCTCTGCAATTCTTCTTAGTTTATTCACAACATAAGGGTAGAGTAAAATTTTTGAAAAGGAAATCAGACCACCCCCCTATACTAAACCTGACAGTGACCCTCCATCTCACTTAAGGTAAAAGCCAAAACTGGAAGGGCCAAGGATCTGGATCGCATGTTTTAAGTACACACCCTCTTAGTATGTCTTCTTTGGTGAAACGTCAAATTTTTTGCCCATTTATTCATTTAGTTGTTTATTTTCTAATCATTTAGTGTTGAGAGTTCTTAATGTATTCTGGGTATAAGCCTTTTAACAGATATGTTATTTGCAAATATGTTATCCCAATCTGTGGCTTATTTTATCATCCTCATAATAGTATCTTTCAAAGAAATTCTCAATTTTTATAATGTTTATCAACTTTTATTCTTTTATTAATTGTACTTTCAATGTCAAATCTAAGAAATCAATCTAAGAAAGCTTGTATAACTCAAGGTCACAAAGATTTTTTCCTCTGTTTTCTTCCAATCATAATTTATTCATTGAGGTTTGACATTCAGGTCTATGATTGATTTTAAAGTAGTTTTTGTATATGGTACAAAATGTGGAACAAAACTCTTTATTATTCTTTTCTCTCTCTCTCTCTTTCTCTCTCTCTTTCTGGCATATGGTTATCCAATTGTTCCAGTTCCATATGTTGAAAAGATTCTCTTTCCTCAATTGGTACCTTTGTACATCTGTTGAAAATTAACTGAACATATCAGCATGGGCATATTTCTGGACTTTATACTCTATCCCATTGTTCTAAGTGACTAAACTTTGCTAATAAAATAATTTCTTGATTATTGTAGCTTTATACTAAGTCTTGAAGACAACCAGTGTGATTCTTCCAATTCTGTTTTCTTATTTTGTTTTGGCTATTCCAGTTCCTTTGCCTTTCCCTTTAAATCTTAAAATCAGTTTGCCCATTTATATAGAACAGACCATTAAAGAGAAAGACTGTTAGGATTTTTATTAGGGTGTTGTTGCATTTCTAATAATTGGGGGAAAATTGACAACTTAATTATATTAAGTGTTCTCATCCATGAACAAGGATGACTTCATTTATTCAGTTTCTTACATACAATATATATGTGCTTTGAAGTTTTCAGCACATATATATTGTATATGTTTCTAAGAATTATACCTAAATATTTATGGTTTTTATGATATTCTACATAGTACTTTTCATTTTAATTTCCAATTGTTTATTGATCATATATGGGAATATTTTTAATGTTTTTGTATGCTGACCTTATGTACTGCAACTTATATAAACTCACTTATTAGTTCTAGTAGTTTTTGTATGTGTTTATTTCATTTATTTGTTATATTCTTTTTCTTTCTTTCTTTTTTTTTTGAGATGGAGTCTTGCTCTGCCGCCCATGCTGGAGGGCAGTGGTGAGATCTCAGCTCAGTGCTCGGCTCAATGCTCAGTGGTGCGATCTCGGCTCCCAGGTCCAAGGGATTCTCCTTGTTATTTTCTACATTGACAATCATGTTACCTGCAAATAAAGACAGTTTTATCTCTTCCTTTCTAATCCATAGTCTCATTGCCCTGGCTAGGATCTCCATTATGATGCCGAGTATGAGAGTATGAGCAGTGAAATTCATCTTCCCAATTTTTTTTTTTTTTTTTTTTTGAGACAGGGTCTCACTCTGTAGCCCAGGCTAGAGTGCAGTGGTGCAATCATGGCTTACTGTAGCCTTGGTCCCTCTGGGGCTCAAGTGATCCTCCCACATCAGCCTCCTGAGTAGCTACAGGCACATGCCACCACACCTGGGCTAATCTATTTACATTTTGTAGAGACAGGGTTTCGCTGTGTTACCCAGGCTGGTCTCAAACTCCTGACCTCAAGTGATCCTCCTGCCTCAGTCCCCCAAAGTGCTGGCTACAGGTGTAAGCCATTCCACCTGGTCCATGCTCCTAATTTAGAGGTAAAGCATTCAGCTTTCAACATTAGATAAGATGCTAGATGTAGGAATTTTGTCAATGCCCATTATCAGGTTGAGAAAGTTCTCTTTATAGTTAGCTAAGAGATTTTTAAAATCACAAATGGATGTTGAATTTATCAAATGCCTTTTCTGCATCTATTGAGATGATAGTAGAGTTGTCTTCTTTAGTCTGATATGACTGATTTTTGAATGTTGAACCAACCTTGCACTCCCAGGATAGACCCCATTTGTCTAATATATACTTTTCATACATGGTTAAATGTGGTTTGCTAAAAAATTTTAAAGAATTTTGGTATTGTTTTTGGAATATTGGTCTACAGCTTTCTTATAATCTCTTTGTCTGGTTTTAGTATCAGGGTAATGTTGATTTCATAGAATGAGTTGGGAAGTATTCCCTCCTCTTCAGTTTTCTGGAAGAGTTTATGTATAATTGGTATCATTTCTTCCTTAAATGTTTGGTAAAATTCACCAGTGAAGACATATGGGCCTAGAATTTTCTTTGTGGGAAGGTTTCTAATTACAAAT
Organism: Cacajao melanocephalus; assembly: GCA_963573385.1. Lineage (NCBI taxonomy): Eukaryota > Metazoa > Chordata > Mammalia > Primates > Pitheciidae > Cacajao > Cacajao melanocephalus. The sequence goes on along the minus strand of CAUYLG010060752.1, from coordinate 14,714 downwards.
TTAATTTATTTATTAGATATAAGCTATTCAAGTTAGCAGTTCCTTTTTCAGTAAGCTTTACTAGTTGATATCTTTCATGGAATTTGTTCATTTCATCTAAATTGTTGAAATTATTGGCCTAAAGCTATTCACAATATTTCCTCACTATCCTTTTAAGGTCTGCAGACTGTGATTTTTTTCTCTCATTCCTGATATTGGAAATTTGTGTTATCTTTCTCTCTACCTAAATGTTTTTCAATTTTTTGGATCTTCTCCAAGAACCACATTCTGCCTTACTTGATTTTCTATTATTTTTCTGTTTCCTATTTCACTGATTTATTCTTGCATCTTTATTATTTCTTTTCTTCTTGTTTTTGGTGAAATTTGCTCATATTTATTTCTAGTTTTTTATGACAGGAGCTTAGGTCATTGACTTAAGACTTTTCTTCTAATATAGACATTTTAGTGCTAAAAATTTAACTACTGCTTTAGCTGCAACTCACATATTTTGATATATTCATTTTTTTCATTTCTATTCAGTTGGAATACTTTCTAATTTCCTCTTTCATTTGTTCTTTGACCTATATGTTATTTTAAGGTGTGTTTTGGTTTCCAAATTTTTGAGTTTCCACATTCCCTTCTACTGTTTTTAATATAATTTCACTGTAATCAGAGGACATACTTTGTAGGATTTGAATAATTTTAATTTATTGAGACTTGTTTTATGGTTCAGAATTTTTCTATCTTGATAAATGTTCCAAGTACACTTGAAAGGAAGTGTATTCCACTGTTGTTGAGTGTTCTATAAATACCAGTTAAGTCAAATTACTTGATAGTGTTCTTCAAGCTTCTATAAAATTACTGATTTTCTGTTTCTGTTTTATCAATTACTGAGAAATGGGTTTTGAAATCTCTGATGATAACTGACTATTTCTTCTTGCAATTCTATCAGTTTTTCTTAGACTTGTAATGTCCTTTTGCTAAGATGACCTTGCCTGGGTTCCCTCTACTGTGCTGTGACCTGGAAACTTTCTCCAGGCTTTAAGTGGGGAAATTGTAATGCTTCCTTCATTTATCTTTCCTATGGTGCAGTGGGTGAAAACTTTTTAAAAAATTTTAAGTGACAAAATGGGAGGGTAAATCCAATCCACATTACTCCATCATGGCCAGAGAATCATGAAGGCAATAACTGAGTATAGACTTAAAGGAGATAAGGGAGCATATCTGGGACAGAGCACTCTAGAGAGAGGAAACTCTGAGATGGGTATGTACCTGGCAAGTTTGTGAAACATCAAGGAGGCCAGTGTGGCTAGAGCAGAGAGAGAGTGAGGGGAATAGCAAGAGATGAGGTCAGAGATTGTTAATTCCCTCTCTGGCCTGTGGCTTACTCTGAGCAAGATGGGAGCCACTATAGGGTGTTAAACAGAGGAGTGACATGCTCAGACTTCTGTTTTAAAATGTTCACTCTAACTACTGAGTTGACAATAGACCATAGAATAAGCTTGTCCAACCTGTGGCCACAGGCCACGCATGGCTCAGGATGGCTTTGAATGCAGCCCAAAACAAATTCGTAAACTTTCTTAAAACAATATGAGATTTTTGTTGGGGGGGGAGGAATTTTTTTATGGCTCATCAGCTATCTTTAGGGTTAGTGTATTTTATGTGTGGCCCAAGACAGTTCTTCTTCAGATGTGGCCCAGCGAAGCCAAAAGATTAGATACCCCTGCTGTAGAGTCTTAAGAGTAGAACCAGTCGTATCAGTCAGAAGGGTAGTACCACCAGTAACAAATGATGGCAGTTTGACCAGGATGGTAACAGTAGAGATGGTAAAGTATGCAGATTCTGATTATAATCTGAAGATAAAATTAGTAGGATTTACTAACAGTTTGCCTGTGGGGATAAGAGGAAAAAAAGAAGTTAAGAATGATCTAGTGTCCTTTGCATTATATCATACTATTCATCTTTTCTGTTTGGCAGAAAGGTCTGGGGGTGAGCTGTCCTATTAGCGTTTTTACAGAATGAGCACTTGTATATTTAACGCTTTTTCTTCTATTCCTTTCCCAATGATCCAACACATATTAGCTCCTATGAAAATTCACTGAATGTAAGAATTAAAGCATATGAGACTCTCTTTTCAAGTTGAAAAGTGGGTTTGGTGGAGATATGGATCAAACAGCCAACTCTGTGTTTCTTAGGATAGAAGCCATATAATCTATATTTAAATTAACATCTGAAGGGCCTTCCCTTACCTATCATTCTCAAAATAGAGATCCAGCCTGCCTTATGACTCACAACCCTATTTGACAAATAGCTCAGCCTAGACTCCAGATTGCTGAGCTGTGGAACTAATAGGTGAGGGAACAAGTCCTACAGCAAGCAAGTCCTAAACTTGGCTGGTATGTACCTGCCTCAACTTGCCTCTGGCTTTACACAAAGACTTAATTTGGTTGGGCTTTGCTTCCACTGAACTGCAGCTCCTGGCAGCCTTGAGAAGCTTGCTGGAGAAAGAAACAGCTGAAATTAATATGTCAGCTTTACATTTAGGCAGAGGAAGTCTTTAAAGCTGCAGAATATACACTCACATGAGACCTTCAGTCAACAAATTGTCTTCCTGCCACTTAGACCAAGCTGAATCATTCATTTCTTCCTATCAGAATTCTATAGGACAGGAGGGCAGGAACCAGGAATTAGAGAAGTCAGGAAACCTATAATTCATTAGAAACTACTGGGAATCTGGCTGCTTATAAAAGAGAAGGAAGAGAAAATTTCTTCTATCTATAAAACTCCAAAAGGTTCCATAGATTTGAGATCTGAGACAAGTAAGTCTTCCTAGTGAGGATGAGGTGACTAAGAACCACAGACAACCAAGAAGAGGCTCACAGGGGCCAGAGTGCCACCAAAGCAAATAAGATTATTGGTTGTAGAAGCTGGATAAATATACTATAAATCCCCTGCTCCCAGAGAATCAGTCATGGACTAAATGGAGTAGAAAGAAGGAGAGAATCTGTGTATCCTGCAGGCAAATCCAGGGCCTATGCTTTGACATGCTGCCCTAAATAAGTGGATGTGATCTGAGGAGTCTATCTTCATCACAGACAGAGTTTGCATCATCATTATCATCATAAACAAAATCAAGATTATTGGCACTGTAATCATGTTTAATCAATGTGGCCCGCCAGCCAACTGAGCCAGAATCAAGATCCACTTCCAAGCAGACCAATCATGGGCCACTTTTATACAGTATTTGATGCCCAGAGATATTGATTAATCCAAACACAATGTGATTGGGATTAATATATGATTTTAGTTCTCAAAACAAAACTTATAACAGTGATTTTTATGATGGTGATGTCATTCACTAAACAGAAAATATAGTCTTTCTAACAAATGCAAAAAATAGTACTTTTTAAAAATTTGTGTAAAAACAATTTCTACCATTTATTGAATGACTGTTCTGTTCCAGGCACTTGATTTAACTCTTTTAAGCTTTGTAACAGCCCTGCAAAGAAAATTTCCCACATTCACAGAGATGTGAAGTTACATAATTAGTAAATGGCTGAAGCAGAATTCCAACCTAGATCTGTCAGATTCCAAGGTCTATGCTCTTAGTCACTGGGCTAAACTGCTTTGCTATGGATTTTTGTTTGTTTGTTTTAGTTTTTAGGAAAAAGCCAAGAAACATACTCCTTTAAGAGTCCTACGCTGCGTGTTTCTTGGTTTCTTCTATGTGGACAAGACCTAGGAAACATGTGAGAAAGGTCCTATTAGAAAAGTCTAGGCTAATAGCTCCTCCTCTTGGAGCAAAGGTCCCAATCCTTGCTCTCCACGAGTACACCTGCCTTTCAAACCATACCCACCTCAGATATGCGTGGGATGTCATCAGTGACCACTTAAAAAGTTAAGTATTGGTTTCCCTAGGCCGAGGCCCTGAAGCCTCTCTACTCTAAGTGCCCTTGGCTTGTGTAAAACTCGGGGTGGTATTGAGTGGGGCAAGTGGATTACAGAACACAGTCATTCCCTGAGATCTTAGTCACCGTAATAGCTATGTAAAATAATTACTCTATCTGCCTTTTGTAATTATCTTGCTAAGCTGGTGATCTAGTATCACTTTTTCAAGACAAGAGTCTCCAAGGAAGAAAACCTACCCCGAAAAAAAATTAGATGTTCGCAGATGTGGTTTTCCACAGATCTCACTATACTGTCCTTCCTCTTAGAGTCCAATGTTCAGAAGTTACTTAAAATGAGCAGTCCCAGGAAATCTAGGCACTGAAGAATAATTAGTTCCAGAGTCAAGAAATAAGCACATGGGAGGAGTGACTTTATTTACAATATGTAACATAAACATAATTAATTTTTAAAAGGAAAATAAATGATATTAACATAGATAATTGCAATAATCAATAATATTGTTGGCTTAATTCCTAAATTAATGTTCAAGCCTGATGCCATAAATCATAGGTCTTATATTTATTTTTCCCTTATCCTATTCAAAGGTATGCGAGACAGCCCAAGATATAATTTTTACCAATTCTTTCCTCATCCATGATGCATGAAATATCAGCCCTACTCAGTATTGTGGAGCAAATCTATTCCAGATAAAACTTATAGTGATTTAAGGACAGACAGATGTATATTCACAACATTTGTGCACAATATACCCTGGTCAAAATCAAATGGCAAATCCTCTACACCTGTTCAAATAGGTGAGTGTCAAGATCATTTAAGGGTAGTGACAAATAATCCCAAACTCACACACAATTTCGAACCAATATAATTTCATTGTGGACACTGTACTTAGCACTAGGCATTCCACGTTATAGATCTTCAACAATGTATAGTATTTACATTGCATTGTATAGTAATTATATTACTATACATTGTTGTGGGAGTATGGAAGTGTGTGTGTGTGTGTGTGTGTGTGTGTGTGTGTGTGTGTGTGATGTATACATAAACCTTCAACAGTTTTCCTGATGCTCAAATCCTAGGCCAAGCTTCAGTCCTGATCTGGCTTCATTATACTGCTTCACACATTCTTAGACTGCCTCACCACTGGAAGCATATTCCTACAAGGAGAAGGGTCATGAGATCATAGAATGTCCTCAAAAAAAAACAAATAAACAAAAATGCCTGCTGAAGTAAATTGCTGAGAGCCACTGGATCAAAGGAAGTCTGGTTATTTTAAATTCATACTCAACAATGAACTCCCATTTTTTTCAACCTTATCATTCTCTTGACTTACAAACTTAGTTCTAAATGCACATTAATGGTTTTAAAAATCAAATTCATGATTTTAAAAATCAAATTCTAAGATGTCTGTAATCGTCCCTATTTAACAGGTGTGAAAACAGAGACAGACTTAGAAATGTTCCCAAGATATTACAGGTAGTATATGTTGGAGCTATAACACACATTGATGTATGGGTCTTACTGCAGAATCAATGTTTTTTCTACTACATCATACTACAAGCCAAGAACATCTCCCTAAACTGCTCTCACAGAAAACAGACATGTAATGCATATCAGTGTCCCTGGATCAATTCTCAGGTATCAGCTCTAAGTTGAGTTCATTGAAAACCTTCAAAATAGGAGTTCCAAATAGTTATAGCATAGAGAAAAGGTTTGGTTCTTATGACAGACAAAGACCCACTCAGGCCCTAAGGCAAGTTCTTATTTGAACATGACAGGAGGTAAAACAGACTATTCTAACTTGCAGAGCCTCCACCACCTTAAATAAGATTAAAAAAATAACACGCATAGTGGCATGTATCTGTAGTCCTAGCTACTTGAAAGGCTGAGGCAGAAGGATCGCTTGAGTGTGGGAAATTGAGGCTGTGGTGAGCCATGATCACACCACTGCACTGCACTCCAGCCTAAGTGACAAAGTGAGACGCTGTCTCAAAAAAAAAAAAAAAAAAAAAAAGGGATGAGATATAGAAACAAAATTCATCTGGCATGCAGTGGAAAAGCCAAAATCTAAAATGTTCACAGGTCCAATTAAAGTTACTTTTAACATTCTAAGGTATAGCTCTCTCTTCAAGAATCCAGTGGCCAACAGTGCATGAGCTTCACCAAAAGGGCCTCAAATCAAAGAATTTGGTATTGCCTAGAGCCTGAGCAATGTAGACATGGAATGAGCAGAAGGTGATGAGATGAGTAGCATAAGGCAAAAAGGAGGTCCAGACAGAGAAAAATGGTGTAACTGAAGCTGTACCCTACCTCTGGACTTCAGGCCTCTGCTTCGTTGAACTAAACAATCTTTCGGAACCCAGGAGGGCAAAACTTTCTGCAGGTATCAACTCAATATTTAAAACCAGCACTTGGATTTCTTTCCAAATAGTGCGTAGGCTTTTGTGAAATGGAGACAATAATCATTCTCCAAAATTGCAGCTCAAATAACCTGCTATGTGTCCACTGGGATCCAGACACTAGTAACACCTATGATCATTACAGAGGAAAAACTAAGGAATTGAGAAGTGAAGAAACTCACTTAAAGACACAGACATCATAAAAACCATAACTCACTTGCATATACTCTGTACACACACACACACACACACACACACACACACACACACACAGAGTGTATACTTTAACCCATTTCTTAATTGGAAAAAAAAGTGCAGCTCACTGGCAGCACAGTACTCTGGGGGCAAACAGAAAACAGGTTAAAAGGTTGACATTTATGATATATGAATTATATCCCCAAAACAGGTGTTTTTTTCAAAAGCATGACTTACCTTCCAGGCAATGCTTTTGACAGAGATGTAGTATTTCTGCCTTTAAAAGACTACTAGTCGCTTCTAACTCATTTTTAGCAAACATTAGCAAGTACTTTCTTTGTGTAAATGCTGTGATAGATGATATAAAATATTTAGCAAAATAAGTTTGCAATAATTGTATAGTGTACTAAGAATGTATTATATGCCAGGCAGCTACTAAACAATTTCACATGTTAAGTAATTGCCACCTGTTAGGTAGGTGTTATTGTTCCATTCTATAATTTGGGAGACTGAGGCTGAGGAGATTAGACACTTGTACAAGAAACACAGTTAAGAGGCAAAGCTGAGATTATAAATTACGTCTTTCTGACTATAATTTTATCCATTATGCTAAGCAAGTGAGAAGAGGAAGAGAGACCTAAATGCAAAGAATACAAAAGAATGAATAATAGAGTTCTGACAGTGGGCAAACTATGGAGGAGTTTCAGAGTTCTAAACTATGATACTGGAGTGACAGTGCAAAAATGACTCTAAAATTCTGTCTCATGTGGAGGCTGGGGCCTGGAAGTCTTTCTGACACAGCAGTCATGTTAACAAAAATGCACTTCTAAAAGATGCATATTATTGAAAATGACCACAATATCCAACAGCAAACATAACTTTCTGGGTGGTTGTTTTGGTCTAGGATTCCTTGGTTATGTGAGCAATTGATATATCTCAGGGGCATTTTCGTTAACATTTTATGAACAGACACTCATTCTTAGTGTTTACCAAGTTCTAGGTGCTGCCTAGATGGTGGAATGAATAAGATATAATGACTTCCCCAAAGGAATGCCTAGATAGGAGTTTACTGACTCCATATATGCAGAATATATGTGGTTAAGTGCTAGGCTTTAGCATCAGATGGCATGAATCTCTGTTCTAGTGCTGCTACTGACTAGCTTTGATTTGTAACAAATGCTTACATTTCTCTATGCTTTCATTTCCTCATCTATAAAATGGGGTTATTGTGAGGAATAGATAGATAAGTATGTAAACCTACCATGTATGGAAGATAGGAAGCACTTAGCACTTACTGGTAGCCGCTATCCTCCTCCTCATCATCACCATTATCACCTGGTAGCAAAGTACAGAAGAATAGGCTCTTCACGCTTAATACTTACAGCTCTCTGATCATTTTTGTTACCCTAGAGTATATTTGATATACTTTCTGTATATACGTGAACATTTTCCCAAAGATCCAGGCTCAAAGATGCCAGACTGTCAGTGGAGAGCAGAGTGCTGGAAGAAATCCCACTCTAAAATCACCCTAAACATTTCCTAAAACATTATTTTTATATATAGCCAATTATACTTTTCTAGCCTAGAAATGAGTCTTCACAAGGTGAGAGAATGTTTCCTCTCTTCCTAACAGCACTCTGTATGTTACTTTTTTATATTATTTGTGTTTGTGTTTCATATTATTTGTGGGTTCGGTGTTAACACTCCTAAAATGGTGCAAAATTTTTGCATAATAGTTATATGTGATAAATACACAGAGGTAAGCTAATATAACGGTAAAGAGCAATGGCATTGCAATAAGGTAGATACAGGTTCAAATTCTGGTTTCTCTGCCTACTAGCTATGACCTTGGAGAAGACCCTTATGCTTTCAGAACCTGTCTCTGAAAAGTGGGTTAATAAATACATATCTCATATGAAGGCTGTGAAGACTAAATGAGGGGATACAATCTAGTATTAGTTAACCATACAATGATTTATTGTATATTTTTAAATAACTAAAATAGTGGAATTGGAATGTTCCTAACACAAAGAAATGATAAACGCTTGAGGTGCTGGATACCCCAATTACTCTATTCTAATTTGATCATTACACATGGTATGCCCATATCAAAACATCACATGTACCCCATAACTATATACAACTATGTACCCATAATTAAAAGTACAGATTTTTTTAAAGATTGAGATAATATGTTTAAAGTATTCAGCACACTATCTAGCACATAGTAAATTCTCAACAAATGTCAGTTTTTATTACTACAAAAAAGACATGAGTTAGGTGAACCTAGTGGCTCAGGTTCACTTTCAATTAAATAGGCATTTATTGTGCACCTTCGAAATATCTTATACTCTGCTACTTTCTGCGGGTACTAGATGAAAGAAATGCATAACACGAGTCCTCTAAAACAAAGCTTGTGCTTTTCACATGAGTATGACCCTGAAAAAAAAAGTATCTTGCAACCATGTCCTCATACTGGAAGGTGGAGCTGGTACCAGCCTTTCTGCAATCATCTAGAGATGAGAATGTGAAGGAGGAGGAAGGAAATATGTGAGGTGGAGTTAAGTTTGATGGAAAATTAATTATTGTCACATGGTATCTATATAAGGATCATTATCCCAATCTATCGTCACCCTGCAAGCTGCATCAGCTTTATCCTACTTGTTCCTTTGGTGAACCAGGTGAGAAAAAATTCATCCAGCTACATTTATGCATATTTTGTGTTGTCTATAATAGAAATCTAGGGATATGAGCTACAGCAGAGTTTATATATATTTTGCCTTTGTTTTCTTTTTTGTTTCTTCCTTTCTTTTCTTTTCTTTCTGTTTGGTTATTTGTTTGGTTAGTTTAGTTTATTCTGCTTTTTTTTTTAATAAATTCATCTTTATGGGGAAGAATAATGCAAGTAGAAGTTTGCCTTCTTCTAGGCCATTCCACACTGTTCCCAGTTTTTTTCCAGGCTATTTTTTTCTGGGCTGTTCAGCTCAAACTGGGAAGCAGCTGGAACTGTTGCAGAGTCCCTTCCCTGTTCAGTGTTGGTTCCCAGAGCTCCAAGATCTAATTATCCACTAAAACTGCTGCCTGCATTGCTGAGCTCCTCTTCTTGATTAATGAAAGAGAAAAGTATTTGGCCAAGTGCTGGATATTAAGAGAGTTCCTAAGCTCTACTATCTTAGGACTATCTTATGGATGTCCTAGGGCTATCTTATGCCTCTGAAATACCAAGATATTTTGAACCCCTTTGCCCATTTTTAATTTGCTAAGGATTTAAGGGTCCAGTTTAGTTTCTGGTGCCCAGAGGATAAACAGATGTGCATGGTAGAAGGTATGTCACTTTTGACTCAAGAATAGCAGTGAAACTAGAAAGAGGGATTGAGGAAATGGTGTCTGGCTGGTTCTAGAAACTTTGGAAGCCTTAGAACAACACCCAGAACACCAACACACTCAAAGTGTAGAGATACTATGTAGAGACTGTACTTTCCCATGACAAGAAATATAGAGACCTGAGATCTACTCTCAGTTGACCCAGTACATGCCATGACTTGATCTTAGAAAAGTAACTCCAAGTTAACAAAGTTAATTTTCATTGTGTTGAACAGTGTTGTATCATCCTTGACCCATCCTTACTTTTTGACATTTAAAAGAAACAAGAGGTTAAAAAAATAGTGATGGTTATTATTAAAATGAAAACTGCTAATAAATTAAAAGGAGAGAATATGAATAATAGAGTTCTTTGTTTTTGTGTGTCTAGGTTCACTTAAACTTGTAAAAAGATGACCGACCTCTTGAGAAGTGTTGTCACTGTCATTGATGTTTTCTACAAATACACCAAGCAAGATGAGGAATGTGGCACACTGAGCAAGGATGAACTAAAGGAACTTCTGGAGAAAGAGTTTCGTCCAATTCTGAAGGTGAGAACCATGTTCCAGAACTGAAGGCTGCTGGAGTCCTGTACATGCTCTGTCATATGACCCAGATCAGCTAAAAAGTGCACAGCCCCAGTGGACTCTAAGCAAACTCTATAAGCAGTATTTTGGGGATACCAGAAAGTCTGTTAAAGCAGCACGTTTTTTAAAGAAAATGAATGTTTCGTCTTCACTTTTCCTATGCACGTCCACCTTATAGACTCTCAGACTTTCTCATCCATCCAGGCTTTTCCTCAGAAAAAGCAGAAAATAAGTTTGTGCTAGGACGTGAATTAGCAAATTATCCTATCAAGTGGAAAAAAGTACAGAAAGAGAAATCATCTACAAGAGGAGTTGACAAAATAGCCATGATTAAGAATAAAAAAAAAAAAAACAAGCATTTTAATTCCATCTACTTAGGAATGACTCAGTTATTAACTTCAAAATAATAGATGGTAAATTCTAGCATGGAATATATAAACATGTAATAGTTAAAATTTATGTAAAACTTAGAAGTACCAGTTACTGAACTTGGTTTATTCTACTCCTTCCTATAGGCCTTACCTAAGCACTTAATCCTCTAGCTTAAATCCTTAAAATGTCTTCTTCTGAGAATCCCAATAGTCTTTATTTTCTATTAATGCTTCACATTTACTGGGTTCTACTAACCTAAAGTAATCCTCTATTGGGCTAAAACTACATAATGTCAAACATCCATAATTTCATAGCACTATTTGAATGTGTCGGTTGAGTATGCAGGCTAGGCTGACCAGGTCTCCCTTGGTGTGTCATTCACATACAGAACCCAGATGATCCAGACACAGTGGATGTCATCATGCACATGCTGGATCGGGACCATGACAGAAGATTGGACTTTACTGAGTTTCTTTTGATGGTATTCAAGCTGGCTCTGGCCTGCAACAAGGTTCTCAGCAAAGAATACTGCAAAGCTTCAGGGTCAAAGAAGCATAGGCATGGTCACCAACACCAAGAGGAAGAAAGTGAAACAGAAGAGGATGAAGAGGATACACCAGGACGTAAATCAGGTTACAGACGTTCAAGTTGGAGTGAGGGAGAGGAGCATGGATATAGTTCTGGGGGCTCGAGGGGAACTGTGAAACGTAGACATGGGTCCAACTCCAGGAGGCTAGGAAGACAAGGTAATTTATCCAGCTCTGGGAACCAAGAGAGACCTGAGAAAAGACACCATAGGTCCAGCTCTGGTCACTCATGGAGTAGTGGCAAAGAGAGACATGGTTCCAGCTCTGGAGAACTGGGAGAAAGAATAAACAAGTCGCATGTTAGCCCTTCCAGGGAGTCTGGGGCAGAATATGAATCTGGATGTGGATCAAAGAGTTGGGGAAGGAAAGGTCATGGTGGTCTGTCATGTGGATTGGAGACTAGTTGGCATGAATCAAACTCTACTCAGTCAAGAAGTAGAGGACAAAAGCTTGAGTCTAACTGTTCAGGTTCAGGAGGTAGTGGGAGGCAAAGTCATGCATGTGATTATAGCAATTCAGGTGGGTGTGGAAGGCCACAAACTGCTTCTAGTTCTTATCAGTCACATAGATTTGGAGGGCAAGGAAATCATTCTAGCTGTACTCAGTCAGGCTGTCAGTCAGAAATTAATGGAGGACAAGGCCATGGCTATGTCTCAGGAGGTCAGCCCTCTGGATGTGGTCAACCTGAGTCTAACTCCTGTGGCCAGTCCTATAGTCAAAGAGGTTATGGAGCTACAGAACATGGTCAACCACAGAACTGTGGAGGACAACAGAGAACAGGCTCAAGTCAATCTTCTTGTGGACAATACGGGTCTGGAGGTAGTCAGTCTTATAGTAATGGTCAACATGAATATGGTTCCTGTGGCCACTTTTCAAACTCTTCTAGTTCAAATGAATTTTCCAAATGTGGTCAACATGGGTCTGGCTCATATCAGTCTGCTAGCTGTGAACAACATGGAACAGGCTTGAGTCAATCATCTGGCTTTGAACAACATGTATCTGGCTCAGGTCAAACTTGTGGCCAGCATGGGTCTAGGTCAAGTCAGTCCTTGGGCTATGATCAGCATGGGTCTAGCTCAGGTCAGACATCTGGCTTTGGACAACATGAGTCTGGCTCAGGTCAGTCCTCTGGCTTTGAACAATGTGGGTCAGGTTCAGGTCAATCATCTGGCTTTGGCCAACATGGATCAGGCTCACATCAGTCCTTTGGTTTTGGACAGCATGGGTCTGGCTCAGGACAATCCTCTGGCTTTGGACAGCAAGAGTGTAGATCAGGTCAGTCTAGTTATGGCCAACACGGTTCTGGATCAAGTCAATTATCTGGCTATGGCCAACATGGGTCTAGACAGACAACTGGCTTTGGACAACATGGGTTGGGCTCAGGTCAGTCCTCTGGCTTTGGACAACATGGGTCTGGCTCAGGACAATCCTCCAGTTTTGGGCAACATGAGTCTAGATCAGGTCATTCTAGTTATGGCCAACGTGGTTTTGGCTCAAGTCAATCATCCGGCTATGGTCAACATGGGTCAAGTTCAGGACAGACATCTGGCTTTGGACAACATGAGTCAGGCTCAGGTCAATCCTCTGGCTTTGGCCAACATGGATCAGGCTCAGGTCAGTCTACTGGCTTTGGACAACATGGGACTGGCTCAGGACAAACCTCTGGTTTTGGACAACATGAGTCTAGATCATGTCAGTCTAGCTATGACCAAAATGATTCCAGTTCAAGTCAATCATCTGGCTATGGTCAACATGGGTCAAGTTCAGGACACACATCTGGATTTGGACAACACAGGACAGGCTCAGGTCAATCCTCTGGCTTTGGCCAATATGGATCGGGCTCAGGTCAGTCCTCTGGCTTTGGACAACATGGGTCAGGCACAGGACAATCCTCTGGCTTTGGACAGCATGAGTACAGATCAGGTCAGTCTAGCTATAGTCAACATGGTACTGGCTCAAGTCAATCATCTGGCTATGGCCAGTATGGGTCAGGCTCAGATGCAGCCACAGGGTTTGGACAGCATGAGTCTGGCTCAGGCCATTTCTCCAGTTCTGGACAACATATATCTGGCTCAGGTCAGTCTACTAGATTTGGCCAATATGGTTCAGGTTCGGGTCAATCAACTGGCTTGGGCCAGAGTGTATCTCGACAAGGAGAGTCAGGATCCATAGTTCACAGGAGACAGGAAACTACTCATGGTCAGACAGTAGATACCACTAGACATGGCCAGTCTGGTCATGGACAATCCACACAGATAGGGTCCAGGACAACTAGAAGACGAAGATCAAGCCAGAGTGAGAACAATGACAGTGATGTGCACTCAAGGGTCTCACAAAGACATTCAGAACACACTCATACACGACTTGGATCTCACTACCCAGAGTCGGGATCCACAGTTCACCAAAGACAGAGAACTACTCATGGACAGAGAGGAGATAGCACTAGCCATGGCCAGTCTGGTCATGGACAGTCCACACAGACCGGGTCCAGGACAACTGGAAGACAGAGATCTAGCCACAGTGAGTCCAGTGACAGTGAGGTGCACTCAGGGGTCTCACACACACATTCAGGACACACTCATGGCCAAGCTGGATCTCAACATGGAGAGTCAGGATCCACAGTTCAGGAAAGACACAGAACTACTCATGGACAGACAGAAGATGATACTGGACATGCTCATTCTGGTTATGGACAAGCCACACAGAGAGGGTCTGGGAGAACTGGAAGTAGGGGATCTGAACACAGTGAGTTCAGTGATAGTGAGGTGCATGCAGGGGTTTCACACACACATTCAGGACACACTCGCGGCCAAGCCAGATCTCAACATGGAGAGTCAGAATCCACACTTCATGGGAGACACAGAACTACTCATGAACAGACAGGAGATACCACTAGATTTGACCACTCTGGTCATGGACAGTCCACACAGACAAGGTCAAGGACAACTGAGCCTGAGGTACACTCAGGGGTCTCTCACACACATTCAGGACACACTCATGGCCAAGCTGGATCTCAACATGGAGAGTCAGGATCCACAGTTCACAGGAGACAGGGAACTACTCATGGACAGAGAGGAGATAGCACTAGACATGGCCAGTCTGGTCATGGACATTCCACACAGACAGGGTCCAGGACAACTGGAAGTAGGGGATCTGACCGCAGTGAGTCCAGTGACAGTGAGGTGCACTCAGGGGTTTCACACACACATTCAGGACACACTCATGGCCAAGCCGGATCTCAACATGGAGAGTCAGGATCCACAATTCAGGGAAGACACAGAACTACCCATGGACAGACAGGAGATGATACTGGACATGCTCACTCTGGT